>BPLR01017061.1:0-82244 GCA_021605095.1 Caerostris extrusa | reverse complement strand
ATCAGCATAAACTCGGCGAACTAGCATTGCCCAGATGTTTTTCACTATATTAAGGTCAGGACTTTTGACTGGCCATGGTAAAAACATCCACATTATTTGTTAGGAACCAATTTTTGACTCCAACCGCGGTGTGAATGGAAGCTCCGTCTTGCTGAAACTTCCACTCTTCACCCCCCAAGTCAGAGCCACAAGGAAGAAGCTCGGAATTCAGCACTTGAATGTAGTCTGTATGTTTTTGCCTACCATTTAAAGAAAACCAGACTTGTCCTTCCTCCGTACCCAACAGCCAACCAAACCATTAAAATCCTCCCATTTTTCGTGTTGAATAATATTCGTCTTCATTCCCCAGACAATGCCAGTAGTGCTGTTATCCGTCAGGACCGTCTAACTTAAATTTCTTTTCATCGGAAAATATCACAGAAGTCCACTCTGTAGTCCAGGATATGTGCTCCTTAGCCCACGCTAAACGGTTATCAATGTGAGCTTGTGTCCCCTTAGGATGATGTTTCCGTTTTTTGAAAATGAATTTTTTAGATCTTTTAATATAGTAGTAAACTGTTTGTTTCGTCACATGATTAAGTCCTGCTTGATTTCTTACCTTTCAAACACTTCCTTTGTTCTTCTTAAGCACACGAACAAGTTTTCTTTTCATCACGTGGTGTTAACTTTTTCGGTCTACCAGTCTTCTTTTTCTTTCCATTTTTATAAGGATTTCTGATAAAGTTTGAAACTGTATTGGGGCTCACCTGCAACAATCGAGCAATCTCTGACCCCTTTACCATCATTTTGATATGCGGAAATTCTGGCCTTTTTGAAAATCGTTCAAAGGTATTCCTTTAGACATTTCTGAGAACGGAGAAACAGCGTAACTTTTAAACAAATTAGATTTTTCTGACAGAAAAGGATAAAACAAAGTACAAAAATCACTATTTAACTAAAGAACAACTCACTAAATTAAATACATTAGCAAGTGTCCTTCTACTTTTTTTTACGCATCGGAAATTATATATACTAATTTTATTATTAATATCAGTGGTAGATGTTTAATTTTTTGCCTAAAATGAAAAAAAGGGTCATTAAACTAAATCTGTATAAATATCTGGTAGTTACGAGAAAATAAGAGATATTAATTGGCAAAAACACTGTCCTATTTTTTTTACGCAGTGTATATGAATTCATATGATATTTTACTACAGGTCGCTTTCTTGTGCGCTGCCCTGGCGGCTGTCCGCGCCTCTGGTCTCATCGGAGCTCCTCTCATCAACACTGGAATCAGCACCTCCGCCAGACAGCAAGACGTGAGTATAAATAGAAAATCATTCAAGAATTTCAAATTCAAAAGTAAAGATACTACAAAACCTTTTCTGTATTAAAAAAATACGTAGTTTTTCTATGCTTTATTTTTGATATTAATAAAATACATAAAGTAATTGGAAAAGTTTAGCATTAAATTGTTACATGATATGATTTTTCGAGACACTCTTTTTGTTACAAATCTACCTGCTTTCAAAATTTCTGATTCGAAAAAAGTTTTGAATACTAGTTTTTTAATAAGTTTTACACCAATAATTATAAACATAGAGTTAAATTTTAGGATCGTTTATTTACATTTTAATTAAGAAGCAATGCAATTTAAGTTTCTGTCAAAAATTAATTGATAAAAAGCTAAATAAAAAATTACCTCACTTTGAAGTTTTGTGTAGTTGACCAGGAAATCCTTTTACACAAGTAAACTCTTTGCTGTACGTAAACAAGGTGGTATATTATTAAAATTAACATAATTATAACTGGAAATGAAAAGGCCGACCTTTTGGCCAAAAATGGTTGTAAGTTACCACAGCCACGATTTCCTTTATCATTTCATCGATTTACACTCAAGAGCCAAAACATTATGACCACCTGTCAATAACGAGTTGGCCCACCTTTGGCGCGCAACACAGCTTCAACCCGCCTTGGCATGGGATTAATACCACCACTTAATACCAATTAAATACCATTTCCACCTGATCATGTGCCTTCCACGTCATCCAGGCGAGTTCATTGCAAAATGTAGGAGTGGTCATAATGTTTTGGCTCTTGAGTGTAGTTCTGAGATAAGGAAGAAAATAGACAGACCCTTAAAACAAACTTACAAACTCCTTTAACTGATAAAACGTGGAATATACTTGTTTCATCACCCATCCCAATGGTTTTGAACAGCGAAGTTTTTGCAGTATGTTTCCAACATGTCTCTTAATAGACACTTGCACCACATTGGTGTAGCTACTAATTATGACTGCCCTCTGTGCTCGTCAGAGGAAGCCGTGAACTTTTTACATTTCACACCATGCACTGCACTTGATTTTAGGACTTTTAACTCTGACAGCTTTACCGAAGCTAAATTTTATTCGGCTGCTAGACTTCTTATGGCGAATAGCGCTACAGTTTGATATGGGAAAAAACCTTTTATTTTTATTACATTATGATAGGAGAAACATAATGTATACAAAATAATTTTTAAAATAATTGATTTAAATGAACACATCTTTCAGCTAAATTTCCATAATGTTAAATTGATCAACGGATAAATTTCGCTGTACTTACAAATTATGTATTTAAAAGGTCAAAGAAACAATATAATTTATTGTGTACTAAGATTAATTTGATTTCGGACACACAGAATATCAAACAAATGAGTACTTTTATGCTGAGTTTGTTAATATAATTTTAAATGCAATTCTAGGTATTGGGAAACAATGCTTTCGGCTACACCATCAAGGATGGTTTGGGGCCACCAACTCCCGATCTGAAGTAGGAGACGGCTATGGTAATAGAAAGGGATCCTACACCATCACCGATATCGACGGTAGGGCCCGACGGGTAGACTACGTCGCCGACGGACACGGATTCAGGGCCACCGTCAAGACCAACGAGCCTGAACCGCCGCCAGCGCTCCGGCTGCAGCCCTCATCGCCAGCCCCTACGCCGGCCCCGTCGCCCCCGTCGTCAACCACGTAGCCCCAGCTGCCCCGTTGTCGCCGCTCCCTTGGCTCTCGCAGCCCCAGCCATTGGTTACGGTGGTATTGGTATCGGTGCCATAGCAGCCCCAGTGGCGTATGGTGGCGTTATTGGGCATGGAGCCGCCCTTGGTTTGGGATACGGAGCAGGAATTCTGGGTGCTGGAATCGGCAAAGCTCTTATCTAAAACAAATTTTACAAAATAATAAGAGACAAATTTATTTTCCGAGCGAATTACTGTAGAACGTGTAGTATTTATTGTTCTGGCAGTGTCTGTATTTGTATGGAATAAAAAATTGTTTCTTGCAATTGTTTGATGTGTTTAAATTACTGCATTCCTGAAACATACAAAATAATAAATGTCATTCCAAATAATCGAAAGACCTCATATAGGATTCGTAGGAAATTTTTACAAATTTACAACTTCAAGAAAACGGAGAACATGAGAACTGTTCTAGCCATTGTCCAATGAGAAAATTACTCACTCAGAAATTAAAATTAGTTAAAAAAATAATCGATTTTTTATTCGAATAATTTTCAAAATTTTTTTACATCTACACAATATTTAAAAGAATAAATCTTAGGTTTTATAATAAAAATAATTTTTTTCTTTTCCGCTGTTCACAAGTTTAAAATTACAATTACTACACATTTAACTTAACAAATATAACTTTATATCATGGTTGACCTTTGTTATTAAAAAGAAATAAACGAATTCTTTCCACATACGATGCCACTGACACCAGTGGATCAAAGTGTCCTTGCAACATTTAGGACATTTATTAGACACAACATTTAGGACCACACTTTTTCGCAAGTCCCTAAAAGTTACAACATGAGAATATGCAATTTTTAGAAAATAAATAGTGAATTTCTTAATGCATATTTATTACATGCACCCCTGGGTAAATGCAAAAGTGAGTAACATAGGTGCAGTCCTTATGGCGAAGATCACGGTCTATTTGCCAGCTGCATTAGAAGAAGAAAAAAACCCCCTATTTAAAATAGTTCCTCATCGTATCCATCATTTCCTCATCAAGCCACGAGGAAACTGTTTCCTGCAAAAGTTATAAGAATAACAGATATTTATCCAACTTGCATAACAAGGCTTACTTTATTCACTTATTAATACCTAACAGTTACAGCGTAGTAAACATACCTTTTATTTTTGATTCATTTATATATTTCATAACCTTTTTCTGGTTTGAAGTTAATAAAGATAAATCTTTATTTATTATTCCATAATTCTCGTATAATGGACCGAAGTCATGCCATACACAGTCTATTACTGGCGAACTATCTATTATGGAGCACCATTACATATATTGCAAAAATAACTCATTATAGAACAGATAGAAAAATTTATTCGCCAAATTATATGCAGTTGGTATGGGAAGGATAAAATATCTTCCATCTAATCGTTAAGATTAGTTTATCTATAATCGTTTTTCATTTACTAATCGTTAAGAAACAGAAAATTAAAATTCTTTAAATTTATTTTGCTTTACAAGTCAGTTTCATTGCTTATACTAACATTAATTTTAATTTCTAATATATTTACATTTCATTAAGAAATTATTCCATTTTATATAAATCAATAAATTTGACATCATCTCAAATTTTAATGAGATTTGACTTAAAGGAATAGAAATAGAATATCAAAAGTTTCAGATTATGCATCGTTTTGAATGCATCGTTTAGAATGGTGCATTATTGTAGAGTAAATAAATAATTAATATGCATACATATACAAGGGTTTCCTTTGAGTTTCTTAGCTATGGACAGCAATATGCTGTTAGAATCCTGTATGACACTTGTAAATGCTATATACCTAGTAAAATTACTGGCACCTGATAAAAAGCATCTTGCATTATATTTTGACTAAAATCAGTTACCCATATTCAAGGAAGTCCAATTGTTTATTATATCTTGTTTATATTTTTCATCATATCACTTAATGTGTACAATGGTCAGTAACTTCCTAATCCCCAATTTCCGCTGTTCCGCAAAGTTTTATCGTTTTTCTTTTCTTTTGCATCGTTACTACAGAAAATTCTGTAATTTAATTATTTCACCCCTGTAGTAGCTTTTATTAAATTTAACTTGTTTCTTTTACAGGTAAACGAATAATTTAATGAATGGAAGGTTGCGTTTTCAATGGTATTAGATATCAAACACCTGAAAAACCTTCTAGACTCCAAGGAGTTTGATGTCTTGAACTTTGAATTGCGATAGTTCGGTTGGAATACTCGAAGGAACGGATCATCAATCGGAATTTGGATTTTAAAGAGCTTTAGTTAGTGCCCATTTTGAAAAATTTAACAAATAAAATAAATATAAATTTAAAAAAATAATTTAACAAATTTGCTTATAAAATAATTTATTTAATACAGATTTCAGACAATACAACAATAGAATCATTTACATATCATACTTGTATTTTCACAGACATTTATTCCCGCTTGGATCGATTCATGCTGATTTATCCAAACACTTATAATTTTGTATCAAAATTAATAAGTGTAAGGACAAGTATTGACTGTGCCAAGAAAATGATCAAAACTTGAGGATTTCTCGAATAACTTAAAATGAATGTCTTTTAATAATTGGGTTAAAAAAGTATTTTTTTTTAAATTTGTTATTTACTCTAATATTTTGTTTTAAAGCAATATTTCTATCTGCGATATCATTTTCTGAATATTTTAATCAACTAATTAAAAATATGCAGCCTATAGAGCATTGAATATATTCTGACTGTACATACCAATACAGTATGAATTTATTGAGATTAAAATCATAATTTGTTGAAGTACGTTGTGGTTTCGCTATTTTGGAAAAGATGTGTGTTTAAACATTGTCATTTTATAATTATATAAAAAATAGTTACAATTAATTTTCAAATTAAACTAAAGGAATAAAGAAGTGATAAAAGAAGTATTAAGGAAATATGGAAGTCGTAGGGACTAATAACTCCCACTTATATTTAGTATAATATTACATTTATTTCAACTAAAAAAGAAACAAAGATGTATTTAAATAACTCAGTTTATTAAAGAATTTTTTTATATATATTTACTTCACAACGCAAGCATTTTTTTTTTTTTATTTCAAAATAACGAATTTACTATCCTAACATAAATAACAAAAAGAAATTCTTAATTGATAACAAAATAAATTAGATGACATGAACTGATTGCAATAATTTAAAAGATAGCTTTTTTTTTTTTTTGTAGAAATTTATGGTTTAAACTTAGTATATAATTAAATATATTTCAAATAAAAAGAAACATAAACATGCTAATAAATATTTTTTATTTAAGAATTTTTTGTATTATTTTGACAAATCAAGCATTTTTTGGGAAAATGCTCATTTCAAAAGAATAGGCTTCCGATCCTAATATAAATAAAAAAAAAAAAACATAAATTCTTAACTGATAACAAAATAAATTAGATGACATGAACTGATTGTAATAATTTACAGGATAGCTTTTCCAAGACCAAGTCCGAGGGGACCAGCAAGACCGAGACCGAGCTTTCCGACTCCAAGTCCAACTGGAGCACCGAGAAGGCCGGTTCCAATGGCAAGAGGAGCTCCAGCGATTCCATGTCCGGCAACGAGTCCGTTGGCGAGGATTCCGTTTCCGGCGATGACTCCGTTGCCCAAGATTCCGTTACCGATGACTCGGTTGGCGATGAGTCCATTTCCGATAAGTCCGTTGGCGATGAGTCCGTTACCCACGAGTCCGTTAGCGATGAGTCCATTTCCGACGAGTCCATTGGCGATGAGTCCGTTGGCGACGATTCCGTTGGCGAGGGCGATGGGTGCGGCGGCGCCAATGGGTGCAGCAGGGGCGACGTGGTTGATGGCGGTTCTTTGGGAAGACACGGTGGCCACTGCAGGGGCGGCTATCAGTCCCTTGCCGAGACCGAGGCCAAGAGGTCCGGCAGCAAGAACGGGGGCGCCCAATCCCAAGGGTCCGACGAGGGAGGCGTGGAAGCTGCCAATGCAGCACAGAAGATAACGACCTGAGTTGAAAAAAAATAATATAGCACAATATAATAAAAATATAGACAAATCAAGACAGCTGTTAAATTTTTAACACTAGAATGTGAATATTGGAAAGAAACAAACACGCCATGTGAATGTTGGAAAGAAACAAACACGCCATGTGAATGTTGGAAAGAAACAAGTTCCACCAGAAGCATAGAGAAATTTTTAAGAAACTGAAAGATAATATCATAACTAAATGGGAAGGCAAAAAGTGTTACAATATTCAATGACAGCTGGAAATAATGACACTAGAGGCGGTTTCGAACTTTCGATTAAGAACTGCACACAAAGAACTACATATTGTCTTGCGGAACACCTTAACAGGATAGGTGTCCTCGCCTCGAACACTTGTTCAATATGTAGAGCTGGAACAATGACTTCAGAACATCTTCTGAAATGTCCACGACTGAACAGGGGGCTCGGCGACAAGGAGAAGTCTTATAGTTAGAATTGGATTAAATGTCTATCTAATTTATTTACTCTCTCCCCTTTGATTTTTTGTGATGTGTGAGATCGACTTAGTGTTGATTGCTGTCTTGCTGTATATTTGCTTTGTTCTGCTTGTTCCTTCTTTGTGTGTGATTCTTATTGCAATGGATGGATTTCCAATATATCCATATATTAAAACAATATAAATGTAATAAAGTTACAAAATTAATAGTCATATTAAAGATGTCTGGAGATTTGTTTTTAAAATTTCCAAATTTTTGCGTGTTTATTGTAATTTATTATAAAACTTATTAATTATTTTTACTAAATACTCTCTTTCAAAAAAAAAAATTGCTTATTTAGTATTTTTAACATAAAAAAATTTAGCTTTTTTATTTTAAAAAAACCTTGCATAATTAGTTTGATTCCCTTTCGGAAGTAGTTACAGAATAAATAAATATTTTATTTGTTGTGATAAAGTAAGATCTAATTATCTTGATGTTTACTGTAGATTACAAATTTTAATAACTAAACCAGACCAAAATATATTTATTTCATAATGACCAAAAGTATTGAAAACCAATGTATTAAAAATACATTATGTGTGCATACATCAATTCAAAAATAAACCGTCGAAATTATAAGGAAAAAATTAACTTTTATTAATACAAGTTCAAATATAACGGACGCTAACCTGCACCACCCATTACAATGTGCAAATACCAAATGGAGAACGATTTGCAAAAGCTAACCGAAAGAGTGGAGAAACACATATCTCACTGGTAAAGTAAATATTTTTTAAGGATTTCATTTTTTTAAAAATTTCATTTATAATTATATGTTTTTTATATTTCCTTTTGAGTGTTATATATTTCTTTACAGTGTGTTTTTAGTATCATTATTTTTATATCATCTATGTTTACATGTAAGAATAGCAGTAAACCCAGTAATAATAGCTCATTATGGTTCAATTTTTCACTCCCGAAAAATGTCTATAGTGGGTCTAAATCTAATAGGGAATATATAATTTTATATGCGATCCGCGGAGTTAGGATGCATTTCTAAAGTGGACAGCAAGATCATTTGTGTTGGCCACCGATCAACTAAACAACAGTAGTGTCTACGTTTTACATAAGGACACACTGAACACATTTCGGATAAAACAAGAATTATAGTATATTTCATGTAACTCTATAAGAAACAATTCTATTTTAGTAAACGTAAATACTTCAATAATAATTCTTCGGTGAGTTCTTTTGAAGTAATTACATATGGAAATTTTAAATTAGTCTTTTAATTAAGAGAAGTACTTGTGCTTTAAATAAAAATAAGTCTTATATGAAAACTTTCAATAATTCATAGGCTGGAAATATGAATAAATAAATGAAAACTGATTATTTCAAAAAAATTGATATTTTCGTTATCTAATTTTCCTAATCCTAATTTTATCCTTTTTTGTTCTAATGCAGCTGGCAAACACTTAGACATTTGTTTATGATGCCTTAAGGTAAGCGCTGCACCTATGTTGCTCACTTAGCACTACAAAGGAGGTGCATGTAGTTTGAAGATAAGCTATGGGCGCGGAGCAACAATACATCCGCAACGCTCTACAATCATGGTAGATCGGGCCTACAGTTTAAAGTGGATTCCGAACCACTACAAAAATCCATGGCACCGCCTTGACTCTAATCCAAAACCTGTGGTACCGAGCGCCAGAGCGCCCCAATTTTAGACTCCTAATTTTCTTAATTTTAACTTTAAAGTTTAAATGTTAGCGTAGTTTTTATATAAGAAGCTATAAAGTAATTTTCAAATAATAATAAAAAAGTATCATATTCACCTTTGCAAACATCTTTAGAAGTGTTGGTTTCTTAGCTTCAGTTGCTAATGGTTCTTGTCGAGAATTCCGTTAACTTTTATACGAGTGGAAAGACAAGAAAGAAGAAAATAAAATGCGAGTTAAATTTAATGAAAAACAAAAAGTGTAAATAAATAATTTCTATTTTTAATTTTTTACGTCTTGATACTTACCGATTATCGCATTTGCATCCAGTTTTCGCTCACAGGTTGACATTGGAAGGACCACGAAGAGGTGGTCATAACCAGTCCGATCCGGTTAAGATTTCCCAAGTAGATCACCACACCCTTTAGTTTTCTAGAAGATATTCGTCTTCTTATCAAGGTTGATTTGCCTCCTTTATTAACATAAGGCCATTAATATCTAAACTTTTAACTAAATAAAACAAAAACAAAATAAAATGTGTATCTTTTATTTTAAATCTCCTAGATATAAAGAAAAATATCACTACCCGCAGGATAAAGTTTTAAGTAAGCATGTTCAATAATTACATATGTGGTAAAAATAGGGGGTTAAACGCATATACCGTAAGTGAAGAACAAATTATTCAGCAAATATAAAATTATCTTAAGTTTGGTTTGTTGCTTTACAGTCATTTTGGGCACATTTTGGGGTAATTAGTCATTATGTTCTCCACATTCTAAACACTTTGTACCATCTTGCTTTACGTTTTGCAACAGGCCTTTCAAAATGAATTCAATCCCAATTTTACTAAAAGAAGCGGGTCAACTTTGGTTCAGAGGCAGTATAAGCTGGCAGAGCACTTTTTTTCTCAAGCAAATTTCTTTTGACTCTTCTCCGCCCTCAATTTATCTTCGATGAGGAAATCAATCGAGATTGAAACAACGCCTCTCTCTTCAATTCTTGTTTGCAAACCCTCTAGACAAAACCTTCTTCTTCCACTTGCAAGTTTTCTATAGAAATTACAAAACATCCCCCCCATTAAGAAATCTAAATTAACGGGAGAAAGACAACATCAGGTTGTTGAATTTTCCTCTGAAATTTTAAAATTTACGGATTACAAGAATTACAACAACGGAAAAAAATTTAATTACAGAAAGGAAAATTATATAACTTTGCACCCGACAAATGCTCATTTCGAATATTTGTCGGAGGTTTGACATATCCAATTGAGTTGATTGTATGCCAGAGAGTTTCTTATGTCGCCATTCATATGAAATGCCATTCTAGCTTCAAGGTTTGGTTTGTCTCTCTACGATCATTTTGGTCTAATTAGACAGTAACATAGAGTTTAATGTGGATTCCGAACCACCAACAAACATCCATGCCAAAACCAGGATTCGAACCTGTGGTGCTAAAGACCAGAGCGCTATCTAGCCAACTGGCCATCAGGGTGCAACATAATCTTAAGAGAAGCCATTGTTTTTGAGCATTTGAATTAACTCATTCCCCATTAAAAAAGACAGATGTATAGCAGATTCAATGTTATTCAGGGTGCATCCATTAACACACCCACACATTCCCACCTCAATTTGGAAGAAACGCTCCTGGAAAGGGTACCTGGCGAAATGCTCCTTCTCCTCACGTCCTCAGGCTCTTTCCCTTCTAAGGATTTATCGTGGCCATCATCTGAATAGGATCAATAGAATGGTATTTACTTTTTTAGTGTTATTGATCCTCCAATTCTAAACACCTAGTACAGTAATATCTTTCTCAACCGCGCGTATCCATCGCAATTTGGGTTGTCTTTTTCCTCTTTGTCCTTGTGGCTTTGCCGAAACGATCCTTTTACAGGGTTTAAATCATTCATTCTAAATATATGAGCAGCCCAGTTTAATCTATTGATCTTAATAATTTTTTATAATATCTGGGTGGTTATAGCATTTATAAATTTCCGCATTGTACCGTCTACTCCAACAATCACTTTCCCTAACACCTCCAAGAATAGCCCTTAAAATCTTTCGCTCAAATATACCAAAATGGGCTTTATCAGATCTTTCCAAAGTCCATGTTTCAGAGCCATAGATCAAAATAGGTCTAATAAGTTTTTTTATATAACAAGAATTTAGTTTTTCTGCTTATAAACTGTGATTTAAACAGATTTCTAAACCCAACAAAAGCCTTCTTGGCAGACACAATTCTGTTTTTTATTTCAGGTGAGATTATTATTTTGGCAATTCATTTCTGATCCTAAGTACTTAAAACTAAGTACAGATTCAAAAATGTATGTGCCTAAAGTAATATTGGGTGTATCCTGACAAATATTTCTTGAGAGAAGCGTTTATTTTGTTTTCTCCTGGTTTATTATTTAGATGCAAAGCCCTTGAAGTCAATTCAAAAGTTCGAAAAGCTTCCTCCAAAGCTGCAAAAAAAAATTACAAATAATTACAACATAAGCTAAAATCCCCAAATTCATAAACGACGTTAAATATTAAACACTTGTCAAGTTTAAAATTAAGAGGAAACACCCATATTCATCAAAAGGAATAAAAATAATAGTAAAAATTAAAAGGATCTAATTACTATTTTCAAACAGGCTTTTAAACCGAACGCTATATGGACTGATAATTAGTGTAAGGTCGTTGATCAGCACAAGAGATCCTTCGAATAGCAGATCGCAAGGACATTTTGTTAAGGAATTGTGTAAACAATGTGGATCTTGCGTCATTTTCACGTGAATGAACCGTGCACACTTTTCTAGCCTAACTTTTAAATGACCTTCACTAATTCATTAAATTAAAAAAAAAAAAGCGATTTGCGGTTATATTTTTATTGAGAATTATTAGAATATAAAAGGTCTGTATGTTCCCCATGATATTCACAGTATTTCAACTTCTGCATTTATCCATCACTATGTTCGCTAAGGTAAGTCCGATTCAATACTAGTTAATAAATTAAATGTTTTCATGTAATCATATTGCTTTCTATTTACTAAATTTTTATCTACTATTATAATTGGGACATAATGGCCGTGTGGCTAGCTCTCTGGCGCTCGTTACTGCAAGGTTTGAGTCCCGGCTTGTGCCACGAATGGTTCCAGTACTTCGGAATCCCCTTTAAACCGTAGGTCCCAGTCTAATACGCCTATAGAGCGTTGGGCATAGGACTAACAACCCTACCCCGTAAAAAAATCGTTTTTTTTTCTAAAATGAAATTAATCAAACATAAAACACGCTCAAACATAACGGGCGCAACACCCATTACGATGTGCAAATACCCAAATTGAGATCGATTTGCAAAAGCCAAGTGAAAGAGTGGAGAAATCAATATCGCACTAGTAAAATAAATATTTTTTAATGATTTCATTTTTTATTTCGTTTATATTTGTATATGTTTTATATTTCATTTTTTATATTGTATATATCTTTACAATGTACGCCTAATATCAGTATCATTATTATTATATCATTTATGTTTACATGTAAGAAGAATAGTAAACACAAAAATAACAAGTCATTGGGTTTCAATTTTTCACTCCAAAAAATGTGTATAGTGGGTTTAAATCTAATAATTTTAAATGCGGCCGCGGAGTAAGGATGTATTTCCAAAGTGTCCTGCATGATCGTTTGGGTTGGCCAACCCTGCTTTAGAATATTCCGTATGATTTATGATTGCTTTAGAATATTCCGCATGATTTATGATTGCTTTAGAATATTCCGCATGATTTGACGGGGAACTTACGGTTTTAATTCTTATGATTCTCTTGAATACAAATGAAACCAACTATAGAACGAAAACTATAGAACGTTCAATTCACTTTGACAGTTGTCTATTTTTATTAATAAATAAACAGCCGCTGAAAATCGAAGCAATACTGAACTTTAGTACATCGTAACAGAATTGTAAGCTGTATGAATTTTAAAATTAATTTATTAACATAACAAAAAATTAAAAATAATTTATATTGAATTTACTTGTAAATAAAAATAATTGTTAAAAATTGTCGATTTGGGATACATTTAAGAAAAATTGATCCAGGTTTGTTAATATTCTTTTAATTCTCGCTTTCAAAAGAGACATATGCGCATTTTATAAAACAGAATATTCATTTACAAAATTAAATTGAAAAATAATTAAAGTAATCACCATCATCAGTGGCGCTTCAGCCCAAAGGACGACCACCCCTGTTCTAAAGATAATATTAAATTTTTTCTATATTTTATAACAATTCTTATTCAAATTTATATGTAGAGCAGGCAATGCTAAATTAATATTCATTGTTTGCTGGTGAAAAGTTAAATAACATCCATGTTATCCCAGGTCGCTTTCTTGTGCGCTGCCCTGGCAGCTGTCAGCGCCTCTGGTCTCATCGGAGCTCCTCTCATCAACACTGGAGTCAGCACTTCTTCCAGACAACAAGACGTGAGTATCAATAAAAATATCATTCAAGAATTTAAAAAAAGTAAACATATTACAAAATCTTTTCTTCATTAAAAACCCCCAAAATCCTACTATTAGTCCACACTCTCCCTATATATATCTTGTTCACATTTCCAATCGTTCATAAAATACTTTTTATTCATCCACTCGAGTTCAAAAACATTTTTTTGAACTTGCAGTGGATGACACTGGATGTTAATACAGTTTTTCAAATATTAATTCATTCATTAAACTTAGTTTTTTTTTTAGATTTAAGTTGAATGTATCTAATAATAGATGGCGCCAGATGTAAGAGGAAAATTTCAACTTTATTTGTAAAAGACTTTTCTGTAATATAGTGGAAAAAAAAAGTAGGAATTGACTTAAAATTTTTTTTTTTTATATTACTTGTTTTTGATTTTAATAAAATATATAGAGTAATTGGACAATTTAGCATTAAATTGTTACATGATCTGATTTTTCGAGTTGCTCTTTTGTTAAAAATTTACATACTTTCAAAGCATTTCTGATTTAAAAAGTGTATTGAACATTAGTTTCCTTTAATACATTTTACATATATAATTTTATATATAGTGTTAAATTTTAGGATCGTTTATTTACATTTTAATTAAAAAGCAATGCATTTTATGTTTCTGTCATCAATTAATTGATAAAAGGCTAAATAAAAAAATTTACCTCCTTTTGAAGTTTTGTGTATTTCAGTAGGAAATACTTTTACACAAACAAACCCCTCTTTTGTACGTAAACAAGGGGGTATATTATTAAAATTAACATAATCATAACTGGAAATGAAAAGGTCGACCTCTTAGAAAAAATGGTGGTAAGTTGCCACAGCCACAATTTCCTTTATTCTTTCATCCATTTAGTTCTGAAGTTAAAAAGAAAATAGGCAGGCTCTTAAAACAAAATTGCAAACTCCTTTTAACTGATACAACGTGGAATAGACTTGTTTAATCAAATCCCGTCTCAATGGACTTGCCCCGTGCAGTTTTTACAGCACATTTCCGACTCTCGACAGGACACAATTTTCTTCATAAACACTTGCACCGCATGGGTGTAGCTACTCGTGATGTCTGTCCTCTGTGCTCGTCAGATGAAGCCGTGGACTTTTTACATTTGACAGCATGCACTGCACTTGAGATTTAATGACTTTTAATTCTGACAACTTTACCAAGCCGAAATTTTGTAGGGCTGTTTGAGTTCTTATGGCGGCTATAGCTACGGTTTGATGTAGGGAAAAAAACTTTTATTTTTATTACATTATGATAGGAGAAACATAATGTAAGTAAAATTATAAAAAAACTTGTTTCAAATGAACATATCTTCAGCTAAATTTCCGTAATGTTAATGGATAAATTTCACTGTCATCACAAATTATGTTCTCAGAAGGATAAAGAAAAGAATATAATTTTTGTGTATACTAACCTTAATTTGATTTCGGACACACAGAATATCAAACAAATAAATAATTTTATGCTGAGTTTGTTAATATAATTTAAAATGCAATTACAGGTATTGGGCAACAATGCTTTCGGCTACACCATCAAGGACGGTTTGGGTGCCACTAACTCCCGATCCGAAGTAGGAGATGGCTACGGCAACAGGAAGGGATCCTACACCATCACCGACATCGACGGTAGGGCCCGACGAGTGGACTATGTCGCCGACGGACATGGATTCAGGGCCACCGTCAAGACCAACGAACCTGGAACCGCCGCCAGCGCCCCGGCCGCAGCCCTCATCAACAGCCCCTACGCCGGACCCGTCGCCCCGGTCGTCAACCACGTGGCCCCAGCTGCCCCCGTTGTCGCCGCTCCCTTGGCTCTCGCAGCCCCAGCCATTGGTTACGGTGGTATTGGTGTTGGTGCCATCGCAGCCCCTGTGGCTTATGGCGGTGTTATTGGGCATGGAGCCGCCCTTGGTTTGGGATATGGAGCAGGAATTTTGGGTGCTGGAATCGGCAAAGCTTTGATCTGAAAACAAATTTACAAAATAATAAGGGGCGAATTTATTTTCCGAGCGAATTACTGAAGAACGTGTAGTATTTATTGTTCTGATAGTGTCTGTATTTGTATGGAATAAAAAATTAGTTTCTTGTAATTGTTTGAATGTGTTTATTTTAGTTTAAATTACTGCATTTCTGAAACATGCAAAATAATAAATATCATTCCAAATAATAGAAAGACCACATATAGTATTTGTAGGACAATTTCCAAATTTACGTGTTCAAGAGAGTTTTTTTTGCAAATATGCACCTGTAGAGAAATTTATGACAAATTTTAATGCTGAAATCTATACTATACATTTAGCAATAAATATTTTAATAATAAGAGTAAATAATGATTGCTGCTCTAATACAGCAGTCTCGTTAAATCATCACACTGAAACACCAATAATAAGTCAAATTAAGAAAGATATTAAATATTTAAGAACTAAAGCCAAGCAAGTTGTATTCCATTGGATGCAATCGCACGTGGGGATTAAAGGTAAGGAAGCAGCAGATTCACTTGCAAAGAAAGGAAATCTTGTGAATGTTGGAAATAAACAAGTTCCACCAGAATCTTTCAATATTCATAGATGGCCACCAATTCTTGGATGGCCACCAATGGATCACTTGGTTTGGCCACCTCTGCTGTATTACAAGCTTGCGGGGAAATAAATAAGCTCACATTTTTTTTTTTTTTTTCCCTATGTATTTTTTTTTTTTTTTTTTTTTTTTTTGTATCTAAAATATTATCTAATTTTATTTAATTCCAGCCTTTTATTTTCAGAGTATCAGAGTATCAGCCTATTATTTTCAGAGTATTTTCAGAGTTTAGAGAGTTTTGTAAAAGTATCCAGAACAGATTTCTACTTTTAAAATTATTTTTCACTTGATTATTTTTGAAAACAAGGGATTTTCCTGAGGAAGGCGACTTTTGAATTTTTTTAAAGAAAAGCAAATTTCTCAAATATATTTTAAAAGTATAAATTTCTTATATTTAAATTTCCGAGACACTTATAAAGGGAGAGATGGCAAAGAAAAATAAAATAATTTATTTAACACAGATTCCAGACAATTCAACAATAGAGTCAATTTACATATCATATTTTTATTTTCACGGACATTTATTCCTGTTCAGGTCCATTTATGCTGATTTATCTAAACACTAATCATCTTGTATCACAATCAATAAGTGAAAGGATAAGTATTGATTGTGGCAAGAAAATTATCAAAACTTGAGGATTTCTCGAATAATTTAAAATGAATTGGTATAATTGGTATGTTTCTTTTAATTCCTACTATTAGTTTACACTCTCCCTATATATAAATATACATATCTTGTTCAAATTTTCAATCATTCATAAAATACTTTTGATTCATCCACTCGTGCTCAAATACATTTTTAAAACTTTTAGTGGACGACACTTGATGTTAATACAGTGTTTTTCAAATATTAATTCATTCATTAAATTTAATTAATTCATTTTATTTTTTTTAGATTTAAGTTGCATGTATATACCAATAGATGGCGCCAGATGTAAGAGAAAAATCTCAATTTCATTTACAAAGAACTTTCTGCAATATAATGAAAAAAAGTAGGAATTGACTTTAAAAAAATTTTTTTTTTTTTATGTTACTTGTTCAATTTGTTATTTACTAAAATATTTAGTATTAAAGCAATATTTTTGCCTGTGATCTCATTTTCGGAATATTGTAATCAAGTAATTAAAAAGTCAAATATGCAGCATATTCAGTACTGAACATATTCTTATTGTATATACCTATACAGTATGAATTTATTGAGATTAAAATCAGAATTTGTTGAAGTAGGTTTTGGTTTCACTATTTTGGAAACGACCTGTGTCAAGTGAAAGAAAATTTTATAATTATATGAAAAAATAATTACAGTTAATTTTCAAATTAAAGCAAAATGAATAAAGAAGTAATAGAAGAAGTATTAAGGAAATATTGAAGTTGTAAAGACTGATAGCTCATACTCATATTTAATATAATATTAAAAATATTTCAACTATAAAAAAGAAACAAAGATATATTTAAATAACTCAGTTTATTAAAGATTGTTTTCAATTCCTCCTATTAGCTCCCACTCTCCCTATATATATATATCTTGTTCAAATTTTCAATCGTTCATAAAATACTTTTTTATTCATCCACTCAAGTTCAAATACATTTTTTTTCAACTTGTGGTGGAAATATTTTCAAATATTAATTCAGTAATTACATTTAATTAATTAATTTTAGTTTTTTTAGATTTAAGCTGCATATATCTACTAATAGAAGGCGTCAGATATACTTACAAAATGAATGAAAATTATTTATAAAGGACTTTTCTGCAATAGAGCGAAAAAAAAAGTAGGAATTAACTTTAAAAAACATTTTTTTTTATGTTGCTTGTTTTATATTTGTTTAACAACGCAAGCATTTTTTTTTTTTTTTAAAACAAAGAATTTACTAACCTAACAAAAAAAAAAGAAATTCTTAATTGATAACAAAATAAATTAGATGGCATGAACTGATTGCAATAATTTACATCATAGTTTTTGCAAGACCAAATTTTTATTTAAGAACTTTTCTATTATTTTGACAAAACGAGCATATTTTGAATTTCAAAATTATACATGTCCGATTATAATATAAATAAAAAACATACATTCTTAGCTGGCAACAAAATAAATTAGATGAACATCAAATAATTGTAATAATTTACAAGATAGCTTTTCCAAGACCAAGACCGAGGGGTCCAGCAAGACCGAGACCGAGCTTTCCGACTCCGAGACCGACTGGGGCACCGAGAAGTCCGGTTCCGATAGCCAGAGGAGCTCCAGCAATTCCGTGTCCGGCAACGAGTCCGTTGGCGAGGATTCCGTTTCCGGCGATGACACCGTTGGCGAGGATTCCGTTACCGATGACTCGGTTGGCGATGAGTCCATTTCCGATAAGTCCGTTTCCAATGATTCCGTTGGCGATGAGTCCATTACCAACGAGTCCGTTGGCGATAACTCGGTTGGCGACAAGTCCGTTGGCGATGAGTCCGTTACCGACGAGTCCATTGGCGAGAGCGATGGTGCGGCGGCGCCAATGGGTGCAGCAGGGGCGACGTGGTTGATGGCGGTCCTCTGGGAAGACACGGTGGCCACTGCAGGGGCGGCGATCAGTCCCTTGCCAAGTCCGAGTCCCAGAGGTCCGGCAGCGAGAACGGGGGCGCCCAATCCCAGAGGTCCGACGAGGGAGGCATGGGCAGCTGCCAATGCAGCGCAGAAGATTACGACCTGAATTGAAAAAAATTAATATAGCATAATATATATAATATAAATATAGACAAATCAAGACAGCTGGAAAATCTTTAACACTAGACCGCGTAAGAGGCGGTTGCCAACGTTTGATTAAGAACCGGACACGATTGTCTGACGGAACACCTTAACAGGATAGGTGTCCTCGCTTCGAACACCTGCCCAATTTGTAGATCTCGAACAATAAATACAGAACATCTTTTAAAATGTCCAAGACTGAACGGGGAGCCTCAGCGCCAGGGAGAAGTCTTGCGGTTGTATTGAGAGGCCAGGGCCTCATGGACTGAACTAAAATGTCTACCACCTTTATTTACTCTCTCCCCTTTGACTTTTTGTGATGTGCGAGACCGACTTGGTGTCGATTGCTGTCTTGCTGTAAGTGTGCTTTGTTCTGCTTGTTCCTTCTGTGGGGGATCCTTATTGTAATGGATTGATTTCCAATAAAGCCATAGGTTACAACAATATAAATATAATACATTTATAAAATTATTACACATATATACATTTTTCAGACCCGTGAGATGTATCACACTTTCACAAAATAAATTTATTTTATAATGGGCAAAAGTAGTGAAAACCGATGTATTAAAAATACATTTTATGTGCATCCATATATTCAAAAATTATCTGTCGAAATGATGAGAAAAATATTCAAACAAACCTTTATTCAAGCAAACTTAACGGACGCTATTCTGCAACACCCATTACGATATGCAAATACCTTAATTGAGATCGATTTGCGAAAGTTAAGCGAAAGACTGGAGAAACACATATCGCACTCGTAAAATAAATATTTTTTAAGGATCATCATTATTATATTGCCTATGTTTACATGTAAGAATAATAGCAAGCACTCCAATAGCAACTCATTATGTTTCAATTTTCACTACAAAAAATGTCTAAATCTAATAGGGGATATATAATTGTATATGCGGCCCGCGGAATAATGGTGCATTTTCAAAGTGGCCACAAGATCATTTGGGTTGGCTACCCCTGGTCTAGGTTTACATAAGGACAAACTGAAGGCTTTTCAGATAAAACAATAATTATCGTAAACTTCATATAACTCTATAGGAAACAATTCTATTTTAATAAACATAAATATTTTAATACGAATTCTGCAATGTTATTTTGAAGTAGTTACTAATAGAAATTCTCAAACATTTTTTAGTGGCTAAACGAAAAAAATCTTATATAAAAACTTTAAATAATTCATAGCCACCTAATACGAATAAATGAAAGGAAACTGATTATTTCTAAGGAGTAGAAATTTTAGTTATTTAATTTTCCTAATCCTAATTTTATCCTTTTTTTTTGGTTCTAATGCAGCTGGCAAACACTTAAACAGTTGTCTGTGATGCCTTAAGACAAGCGCTGCACCGACGTTACTCACTTAGCACACCACAGGAGATGCGTGTAACTTGCAGATAAGCTACGGACGCGGAGCAACAATACATCCACAACGCTCTACAATCATGGTAGACTGGGACCCACGGCTTAAAGTGGATTCCGAACCACTACAAACATCCATGGCACCGCCGGGTCTCGTATCCGAAACCTGTGGTTCCGAGCGCCAGAGCGCTAGCCGCTCGACCACTCAGACCCTTAATTTAATCTAATGTGGTTAATTTTAACTTTAAAGTTTAAGTTATTTTAATTGAAAAATAACTAAAATTTTGAAAATTTTTAAATGTTCTTAATATTAAATGTACTTTATGTACATTTACTGTTAAATGTACTTAATGTACTAAGTACTGTTAAATGTACTTAATGTTCTTAATAATTAAAAAATGTTTATTAAATTTAATTAATTAATTTTTAGTAATTAATTAATTTAGGCGTTTTTTAAGGACACTATAAAGTAATTTTTGAATAATAAAAATAAAATATCATATTCACCTTAGCAAACATCTTTAGAGGTGTTGGTTTCAGCTAGCTTCAATTGCTAATGGTTCTTGGTGAGGATTCCGTAGCTTTTATACGAGTGGAAGTCAGAAAGAAGAAAATAAAACGCGAGTTAAATTTAATGAAAACAAAAACTGTAAATAAATAATTTCTATTTTTAATTTTTTACGTCTTGATGCTTACCGATTATCGCATTTGCATCCAGTTTTCTCTCACAGGTTGAAATTGGAAGGACCACGAAGAGGTGGTCATAACCAGTCCGATCTGGTTAAGATTTCCCAAGTAGATCACCACACCCTTTAGTTTTCTAGAAGATATTCATCGTCTTATCAAGGTTAATTTGCCTCCTTTATTAACATAAGGTCATTAAATATATCTAACGTTTAACAGAATAAAAAAGACAAAAAAAACTGAAATCTGCTAGACAAATTTCAACTTATCACGTGTGAACATTCGAGAATGGATGCATAAACTTAGGAATATGCCAATGTTTAATAATGCACGAGATATATGGAGCAATGGACTGGAATACTGCAGGAA
Source organism: Caerostris extrusa (assembly GCA_021605095.1). Classification (NCBI taxonomy): domain Eukaryota; kingdom Metazoa; phylum Arthropoda; class Arachnida; order Araneae; family Araneidae; genus Caerostris; species Caerostris extrusa. Next base: position 60,828 of record BPLR01017061.1, on the reverse strand, counting down.
TGGCCAAATTCAAATAGCCACATGAATATAGCAATGCTGAATAGATCAAGAACTTCATGAAGAATGAATTGTTCAAGAATCTCTAAAAGAATATACAAAAAGTAAGATAAATGTCGTCGTAAATGAAGAATGAAGTATTCCAAATTCTACTAGAAATGCTATCACATTCGATGGCCAACAGAATATGTGAAAGTTTAAAACTTTTAGCCGTAAATGAAAAATGAAGTATACACAATTCTACAAGAAACATTGTCGCATTCAATAGCCTAAATAATACGTCAAAGTTTGAAAATTCTAGCATAAATGAAGATTGAACTATTTCAAATACAATAAGAAGCTTTATACAGCTAAATGGGAATGGGAAAATGCGAAAAGGGATAAATGTGAAACTTCAAAAGATGGAATTGATCAACGCACTACGAGTACTTATAGTCATTGGATATACAAATGATTAAAATCCCAACCCAAAACATGAAAAGTGATTCAAAACCATACATTCAGAAAATTCCTGAGGATTAACGTTATGCATAGATCATTTCAAGATTTAAGGGCTCCAAACTACCATTTTTTCGCAAATTTGGAATGGAGTTTTTATTTACTTGCTGCCCTTTTTAGCTAAAACAAGTGTTTTTTAGCACAAAACAAAATGTGTATCTTTATTTTAAATCTACTAGTATTAAAGAAAAATATTACTACCTCGCAGAATACAGTTTCGAGTAAACATGTTCAATAATCACATATATGGTAAAAATAATGGGTTAAAGCATAAACCGTGAGTGAAGAACAAATTACTCAACAAATATGAAATTATCTTAAGTTTGGTTTGGTTCCGTTCCTAAGGCGACAAAGTAAACCAAACTTAAGATAATTTTACATTAGGTCATTTTGTGCACACTTTGGGCTAATTAGACCGGGAATACAGTTTATAGTGGATTCCGAGCAGCGCACAAACATCCATGCCAATGTCAGGATTCGAACCTGAAACCTGTGGACCAAAGACCAGTGCGCTAGGCAACTGACTATCAGGGAGCAAATTTATCTTAAGAAAAGCCATTATTTTTGAGCATTTGACCTAACTCTTTACCACTAGAAAGGCAGATATGTAGCAGATTCAACGTTATTCATGATGCACCATTAGGACACTCACGTATTGCCACCGTCCCTGGTAAGGGTATCTGGCGAATTGTGCCCTTCTCTTCGCCCCCTCAATCCCTTTTCTCTCCTACATTTATCATGTTGTAAAGTGTGTATATCGAAGTGTAAGCTGGCGCCAGAGGAATTATAAACATCCTCGTCTGAGTGAGCTGGCTGGAAAGAGAAAGAAATGTAATATAGTGCATGTTATATAATAGAGTGCATTTGGTTTTCGAATAAAACATTTAAGTTTAATCCACTCAGTGTACATGTTTTTATTTTGAGACCATTACCAATGGTCATCCTCTGCATAAAATTGGGAGTTTTCAATTCGGATTCTCATCTTGGGCTTATAATTAATTAAGTTCCACGAATTTTGAAACCATCGCATTATCAACCGTGTCGCTCCCAGTCTTACTAAGCGAAATGTTCTTTAAAAATGCACAAAATGTATTATTTCAAACTAGTTTTAAAATGCAATTGTTAGTTTTAGAATGCTTAAAACGAATCTGACTAATTTGAAAGGAATTATTACTAAAGCATTTTCAAAAAATCATTGTCTGCAAAATGCAGGAATGAAGAGGTACACTCGTGTTATAATACTATTTTTTTTACACTGTCTTCTAGAAGGAATTTTAGGGGAATTGTCCTGTGAGATGAGCGAAGAAAACAGAAAACTACCACCAAACAATTGACTAAAGAGACGTTTTCACATTCACCATCGAATCTCCTAGTTTCCGAAGAGAACGATTGCTTTGTTTCAATTCAAAGAAAAAAATAAATGCTAATAAAAAAAAATTAGATGAGTTGTTATTCAGAATGCAGAATCATACATTGACACATACTAATCTTAACCCCCAAACAGATAAATTTTTCTGTATACACATTCTTTTTTTTTTGTATACAGATTCTTTTCAGATTGCCATTCAGAATGCCGAATCAGGCATAGACGTATACTAATTTTAGCTCAAAACGTATAAATTTTCATGTATACAGATTCTTTTACTGTTATTACAAATATTATTTTTTTATTATACATATATTATTTATTTAACTGCTATTGCAGATATTATTTTTTTTTACTATATAGAGGTTATTACATTTTACTGCTGTTATTGGAGTTGTTATTAATTATTATTATTTTGATTATAAAGATTTTATTTCATCTTGCTGTTACTACAGTAATTTTCTTTTACTACACAGTATATTATGCGTAAAATTTCCGTTTAAGAATCTATATTTTTAGATTTATTAAAAGGCAATCCACAAAATAATGGAGTAGACTGTAATTGTATTTATGCTAATAAATTTTGATTTTGAATTATTGTTCAGTTGAAGTAGTAAGAAGGTAAATAAAACAACAAATTAAATCAGACGAACAAACTCGAAGATTTGCCTTCATCGTATGCTAATGAGGGAAGGACATTGATCAGTTCTAACTATAGTTCCGGATTTTCTGCAAGGGCGTTCGCACGGAATGACGGGTTGTGATCAAGGTTCCACGTGACGACCGCGTGTAGGGTTCACGTGGTGACTATACCGGTGTAATAGAATATGCAAATGTACTGAATTTGAGCAACCCAGTAAGGATATTTCTGGATGTTTCTCAAATTACCTTTAGTAATTAATACTCTACTAAAATTGACGCGTCGTCTTTATACTTACTACTCTGCCCAAAAGTAAGACCAAAAACTCTTTTTCAAAAACTCTTTATTTATTCTTCCAATTTTATTTCATCGCCTTCAAAGCAATCCTCCCCGGACACAATGCACTAATGTCAACTTTTTCCAAATCCTCAATGCATGCTAAAAAGGCATCGGCAGGAATGGCCTTCAAAGTGCGCGGCGATTGAAGTTCAATATCTTCAATCGCCTCAAAACGGTGTCCCCGAAGAGGTCTTTTGAGTTTAGGGAATAGTGAAAAGTCGCACGGTGTGAATACGATGGTTGAGGAACGATATGGGTTTCATTTTTGGCGATAAAGTCACGAAGTATCAATGCAGTGTAAGTTGGCGCATGCAGTGTTTTCGGTGCCAATCGAGATTGTACGCGTTGGAGGCCCAAAATGGAATGGACCGATCCTTTTGAAGTTCCAACATCATCAGCAAGGCCTCTAATTGTAAATCGTCGGTTTGCAAGCACCAAATCTTTAATTTTTTTGGTCATGAGCTTCGTCGGTTGAGGTTGATGTTTGACCAGAGTGCTCTTCGTGTGAAAAGTTACCCCTTGTAAACATTTCTTTCTGATATAGGAATGCTCACCGAATGCCTTCTGCAACATTCTATACGTTTCCACAAACAAAATTGAATGCAAGTTCTTAGCTCAATTCATTCATACATTTCAAAAATCACCAGAATCAGTTTTTTCGTCTAACGAAACCAAGCGTAATGCGAACACTAATGAGTATTTTGACGTTAAATTTCACACAGTAGTCAAGGGCAATTCCAGCAACCTAAAGAAAGGGCACAGTATTGTTAAAAGTAAACTATGTAATAACTTATTCCAATCATAAAAATAGAACTTATCTGCTTTTCTACGTATAATCTACAAATCGAATTATTGTATAAAGTTAAGCACTAAAAAAAATTACGTGAACAACAGTTAATTTTAGTTAATTAATACTCTACGGCAGGGGTGGATAACCCGTGGCTCACCTTGAACATTTTTCTGGCCATAAATTTATTACACCTTTACAAAATATATTTATTTTATAATGGCCAAAGTGGTGAAAACCAGTGTATAAAAAATACGTTATGTGTGCATCCCTACATTCAAAAAATAATTGTCGAAATTATGAGAAAAAAAATTAACTTTGATTTTAAAATACTATTCTTGCGAATATAGGACAGATATTATTTGTTTTATTAATGTGTTTACAGTTATGAGTTCGCAGAATAATTAAATTTTATTCTGCGAACTCATGTTGAGTGGAGACACAAATATCGCATTAGTAAAATAAATACTTATTATTGGTGACTTGATGGAGTGCCTTTCGTCGCGCAACCCACACCTCCACTTGGCGAATGGTGAACAGTGACTGGTGGTCGAGCCCTTTGCCAATTGTAAGAAAAATTAAAAAATAAATACTTTTAAAGGATTTCATTTTTTTATTTCATTTATATTTATATTTTTTAGTGATTTCATTTTTAGTGTTATATATTTCTTTATAATGTGCGTTGTGTGTCATTTTTATTATATTACCTATGTTTACATGTAAGAATAATAGCAAACGCAATAATAACAATCCATTATGTTTCCATTTTTCATTCCAAAAAAAATGTCTAAAGTCAGTTTAAATCTAATATGGGGATATATAATTTCATATGCGTCCCGCGGAATTGTGATGCATTTCCAGTGTGGCCCGCAAGATCATTTGTGTTGGCCACCCCAGCATTAAAGATCCTTTCTGTTATTGAATTGCATGAAAGAGTTTGACTAAATTACAAGCAACATGTTATAAAGAAAAAAGTTGCTTCAAGTGCAGAAAGGATATCTTAGGATAAGATCGTTGGAAGAAGAATCTAATTACAGCGTGTGGATAAACTTCCGTAAGTGTATCGGAAACGTCTTGCACATATCACATTAAAGTTATTTTTTAATGATGCGGAATAATAATCATATATTTTTATCTTTATAAAATATAATTTTTGGTTTTAAAAATTATTTTTATCACCAAAAAAAATAATTTTTTTGTTGATAAAGTTTATAATCGTTTCATAAGGATTGATGATTAACTCTATTTTATTGTACTACTGTTCCTTTCAGGATCAACTCTATTTTAATGTACTACTGCTGTCTTTTGGAAAAATACAGACATACATATACGCATGATATATTGAAATAAAAATTTAAGGACATTTATGTAGATGTATTCGTTTTTCGACAAGCAGTTCACAGTTGTGGATTAAGTTGACTAATCGAGATAATAATAATTAATAATCGAAAGAGATAGAAAAGTTATATAAGCTTACTTATAAAAATAAACATACCTTTAATAAGTATTCCATTTATTTGTTTTGCTCAGATTAAAAATTTTAAATGTTAGGAAAAAGCCGCCTGCGAATTTTATAACTGATTCAAACAATTTCAATGGAATACTCATTAAAGCATAAAATAGTAGCTCGCATATGCAATGAGATTGACTACCACTATCTGCCATCTGACCACGATAATATAACCGGCATCTGTTGCCTTTTATATTAATATCTGTATATGAACGATATTCCCCAAACGCCAAACACTACACTTAGCCTTTATTCTGATGACGCAGCCATTATTTCACAACACAGTGACACCAAATTTCTCATTAAACATCTCCAAAATTACATTCATCTTTTAGAATTTTGGTTAATCAAACGGAAAATTAAACTTAATATTAATAAAACCGAAGCTGCTTTTTTTCTAAAACAGATATCCCCTTCTCAAACTATTTCTGTCTATGGAGAAAATGTTATCTGGTCCAAACAAGCAAAAGATCTCTGTGTCATTTTAGACAAAAATATGCGAAAAATTTAATAAACTTATTCGATTACTTTACCATTTAATCTGCCGTAACTCTCCCACTACCATAGAAATAAAACTTCTTATCTATAAAATATACATGCTAATCCGGCTGGGGATCAGCCTACAAATCAAATATTAAAATAATTAGTGCTTTTCAATACAAAACTTATAAACCCAAAACTTATCAACGCTCCATGGTTCTTTCGAAACGCCTCTCAGTTTATTCTTAAACTCTCGCAAAACTTCTTTTCTAACTTGCCTAACATTCAAAATGAGCTCAAAACTGATGCTTTATCCAAGATAGAAGCTAGCGGCTGCCACCATGCCAAATCATCATCACCACCATAGCACAAGAAAGGAACCGCCACCACAAAAAGCAGTTTCCTTTTCTCTACTTTGCTGCTGTTTCAGGCATTGTATTTTCATGCATCTTCTCATCTGATGCTTTTTCCCAAATAGAATCTAGCGGCTGCCTTGTAACCAAGGTGCTTGGTTAAATACAAAATTGTTGTTTAATATTAATATAACGGTGAAAAATGAATTATTGCAAATACACGAAGAAAATGAAGCTCAAGTCTTAATTTCAAGAAGCATCAAATCAGATGAAAATAGTTGGATCTCATCTGCAACAGTGTACAACAATTTTACATTCGCCTCATACACTGAAGTGACAAAAGTCATGGGATAACTCTTAATATCGTGTCGGCCCTCCTTTCGCCCGGCGAAGGGCAGCAACTCGACGTGGCATGGACTCAACAAGTCGTTGGAAGTCTTCTGCAGGAATATTGAGCCATGCTGTCTCGATAGACGTCCATAATTGTGAAAGCGTTGATGGTGCAGGATTTTGGGCACGAACAGACCTCTCGATGATGTCCCATAAATGCTCGAGATGGGATTCATGTCGGGCATTCTAGGTGGCCAGATCATTCGTTGGAATTGTCTTCAAACCAATCGCGAACAGTTGTGGCCCGGTGACATGGCGCATTGTCATCCATAAAAATCCCATCGTTGTTTGGGTACACGAAGTCCATGAATGGCTGCAAATGATCTCCAAGTAGCTGAACATAAGCATTTCCAGTCAATGTTCGGTCCAGTCGCACCAGAGGACCAAGTCCATGTCATGAAAAACAGCCCACACCATTACGGAGCCACCACCAGCTTGAACAGTGCCTTGCTGACAGTTTGGGTCCATGGCTTCGTGGGGTCTGCGCCACACTCGAACCCTACCATCAGCTCTTACCAACTGAAATCGTGACTCATCGGACCAGGCCACGGTTTTCCATTCATCTAGGGACCAACCGATATGCTCACGTGCTCACGAGAGTCGCTGCAAGCGATGTCGTTCTGTCAGTAAAGGCACTCGAGTCGGTCTTCTGCTGGAATAGCGCAAGAAAGCCAAATTTCTCCGCACAGTTCTAACAGACAAGTCCCTTGTACGTCCCACATTGATTTCTGCGGTTATTTGACGCAGTGTTGCTTGTCTGTTAGAATTTACGACTCTTTGCAGACGTCGCCGGTCTCGGTCGTTAAGTGCAGGCGGTCGACCACTGCGCTGTCCATGGTGGGATGTTATGCCGGAAATTTCATACTCTCGGCACACTCTTGACACAGTGGATCTGGGAATGTTGAATTCCCTAACGATTTCCGAAATGGCATGACCCATGCGTCTAGCTCCAACTAACATTCCGCTTTCAAAGTCTGTTAATTCCCGTCGTGCCGTCATCATCACGTCAAAACCTCTTCACGTGAATAACTTGAACAGAAATGAAAGCTCTGCGAAAGCACTGCTCATTTATACCTGTTCTACGCGATGCTACAGCCATCTGAAAATTTGCATATTGCTATCCCATGACTTTTGTCACTTCAGTGTATTATAGGATAATTGAGATATTATGGAAAGAATGTTCTTGGTTCACCCAATTATGTTAATCATTATGTCTATCTGGCAAGAATATTTGGAGATTCCCTACGATTAGAGCAAAAAAAAGGTCTATTAGTAAAATATAGGTTTTCCATGTGTAACAAAGTGTGAAAAGTTTCAAAGTCCTTCCTGAAAACACTACTTTCCCCCATTTTCCCAAATTTCCATTTCTTCTTGTAGTGCGCTTTTCATGGTGAACTCTGGGTAATACCGAATCTTCATCAACAGCAAATTTGATTCTGTTCCCAATGACATGCAATCAAGTACACGAAAGGAAAATGAAATTAGTTTTAACACATCACTATAAATTTCGACATTGCATGCTTTTTCATTATTAAACCTTTCTTCACGTGGGGTGCAATATAGACCTACCTCCTAGTGGTGCACCCTGGGCCAAAGATGGCTGGCCAACTGCGCCCATGAGGCTAAGGTGTCTATAGTTTTCGGCCGCATTTCTATCATAACCTTCGTTTAGTTGGCCTGCGTGTATTGCGATGGAATGCTGATGGCTTGTCTAAATAAAGGGAACTGATCTACTGAACATCTGCATGGCATTGGAGTTTTCGACCAACCAAACTGTCCTCTTTGTGATTTGGCAGAATTGATGAACCGAGCTCATCTGCATCGTTTCTTGGCACTTCAGGGTGAAGCTGAGACGACGAGATACTGGAAACTAGAAAACTCTTGGGGCAATGACTTCGATCAAATTTGTTCAATTATTTTGTGTACATTTTCTTTTTTATTCTGTATTTTCCCCTTTTTTGTATTGCCTTGCCATTGGAAAATGACGAGAAAATAAAAAAAACCTATCTGCATTGGGGGAAAAAAAAAAAGCATTGGAAAATTAAAAAGCCTATCTTCCCGTTCGGATGGATTTATGATGATTTGTCCAAACGCTGATCATTACATATCAAAACTAATTATCTAAAGGTTAGAGTGCAAAGATTTGCCGAAACTTATTAAAAGAATTAACAAAGAATTATTGAGGACTTCTCGAAATGTTTAAAATATAAAATGTCGTGATTGAGTAATAAGGATGGAAAGTGTCTTTCTTCATTTGTTATTTACTAGTAATTAACTATTTTTATTTTTTATTTGAATATTTGGATTTGCAATGCATAATATTTTTATCTGTGATCTCAGTTTTCTAAATATTTTAATCAAGCTATGCAAAACAAAATATGCAGGCTGTAAATTATATAATTATTATTATTCATCCAAATACTTATTTTATTGAGTTTAAAATCATAATTTGCTCGGGTATGTTTTGGTTTTACTATTTGGAAACTATGTATGTTAAAGTAGTATATTTCTAGCAAAGTTATTGGTAGAAATGAATGATTTATGCTTATACTAAGTATATAATTAAATGCATTTCAAATAAAAAGAAACACAAACATACTAACAAACACTTTTTATTTCAGAATTTTTGTGTTATTTTGACATTTCGTGCGTTTCAAAATAATAAATTCCCGATCTAATATAAATAACAAATATAAATTCTTAGCTGGTAATGAAATAAATTAGATGAACATCAAATGATTGCATTCATTTACAAGATGGCTTTTCCAAGACCAAGTCCGAGGGGACCAGCAAGACCGAGACCGAGCTTTCCGATTCCAAGTCCGGAGAAGTCCGGTTCCAATAGCGAGAGGAGCTCCAGTGATCATAGTTGTCAACTAACTAGACGACGTCAGTTCTAGACGTAGTTGCCAACTAACTTCTAGACATTGTCAACTAATTAGATGACGTCAGTTCTAGACGTAGTTGTCAACTAATTAGACAACGTCAGTTCTAGACGTAGTTGTCAACTAACTTCTAGACATAGTTGTCAACTAACTGGGCGACATCAGTTCTAGACATAGTTGTCAACTAATTAGATGACGTCAGTTCTAGACGTAGTTGTCAACTAACTAGACGACGTCAGTTCTAGACGTAGTTATCAACTAACTAGACGACGTCACTTCTAGACATAATTAAAAAGTTATATTAAAATTATAACAAAAGTTAATTTATTATAAAAGTTATATAAAAGTTACAAAGCGTAACAGTATTTGGCGTAGTAAGCGGCATAAAGAGAGTGAATTTGGCTGCCAGTGATATTTTGAAATGACAACGCATTTGGTAGGAGTTGCACATTAAATCAACTGTAGTGTTCAATGTTCTTGATTTTTTTTGTTTTTTGAGGGGAAAAAATGACTTCCAAGTCATTCAACAGTTGTGACAGTGTTCGTGGACAGCCCATCAAGTCCATCATCAGTTCAAATTTGAACTCATTGTGACGAATGTTTATTTTTTTACAGCATTTTGAATGTGGGATTTTAATTATAATCACCCTTAAAATTCAAGATGTCATTCGATTCGAAACAAAACAGTTGTAAAAAAAAAAAAAAAAAAAAAAGGAAAAAAAAAATTATTATTCATAATTTCTCGCATATTTCTCAAAATTATATCCTATTCAATTATAGATCCCCCTGTTAGATATAAAACCCACTATAGACAGTTTTATGGAGTGAAAATTGAAACATAATTGATTATTATTATTGTGTTACTATTATACTTATATATATCTATGTTTATATATAATATAATAATAAGGATACTAAAGGCACATTGTAAAGAAATATATGACACTAAAAATGAAATATAAAGAATATATAAACATAAATGAAATAAAAAAATATTTATTTTACTAGTGCCTAGTATATTTTTCTACTCTTTCACTTAGCTTTTTGCAAATCAATGCGCGCGCATCATGAGTTCATAGAATATAATTTAATTACAACTGTAATTTTAATTAAACTCATTAATAAAACCGGCAATATCAATCATATATTAACAAGAATATTATTTTAAAATCAGAGTTCATTTTTTCTCATCATTTCGACAGTTCATTTCTGTATATAGGGGAAGCACACATAATGTATTTTTTAATACGTTGGTTTTCACTACTTTGGCCATTCTAAAATAAATATATTTTGTAAAAGTGTCATAAATCTCAAGGGCTGGAAACGCATTCACAAAAAGCATGTTAATCTGAAATTGTATATTAAATTGAAAATGTAGAATTCGATGCATTTAAAAGACATTAAAAATATAAGTTTCTTTATGCGAATGATATTGGCATAAAGAAACCTGTATTGACAAACAAGGAAGGCTTAATTAGATTGAATTTATTATTATTATTTTTGAGAAGTCAACAGAAAGCAGGAAATTAAATGCATTCTTCCATATTTTAACCAGAAACTGTCTCAAGGCTGTCTGTGATTTATTAACCTTTAAGGAAGGAGTAAGCCATATCACACGGAATGGAATTCCAATCATTTTTTTTCGCATTTTAATTCCAGTTAAATAAAAAGTTATTATCATAACCTCTCTTAGTTCGTATTTTTTGAATTTTTCTTGTTCATTTCAAAGTATAAAAGCAAATGCAATTCTCAATTCTGAATCAGATTCAGAAGAGTCAAGTACAATCATGTTCACTAAGGTAAGTGACAACCTTTTATACATTATTATTTTATAACATATTTTCTAAATCAAATGTTGTTTTTTTAAAAGCCTTAATGCAATGTGAACTAAAACATAAATTTTGTAAATGTGAATTTCTTCAGCCAATCGTAATGAACGATGTCTTAAAATTTTAATATCATTTAATTCTTCAATAACAATGATTTTTAATTTAAAAACAGGTCATGTTTTTAACTAAAACTAAAAATTACGTTAATTCCAAACCTACAATTTACTAATTAGATAGATTCAAACCTACAATAGTAATAGCTAGTTGCAATGCATTATTTACGTATATATATTACGTATACGTATATTACGTATATATATTATGTATTACGTAAAGGACGTATATATCTATGCATTAAAATGTATTAAGCAATTAACAAATATACGTAATAAAATTTACAGAAGCAGACAGCAAGCTGTTTTCACAGTTGGGTCCTTAAATTAGACAAAACGAAAAATGTCATGAATGGGTATAACAGTTTGGTTGTTTGATGTGTTGTTCTACGGTCATCTTGTGAACACGAGAGCTAAACAATCCAGGACCTACAATTTAAAGTGGATTCCAAACCACTAACGAACACCCATACCACCGCCAGGATTCAGACCTCAAGCATAAACCCTAAATGGCAAACTGGTTAACTCTGGTGTAATCTGCTACAAATGTTGTAAACTGAGGCAGTTATGGCATGTTTAGTACGAGATGAAATTTTAGGTTGTGTGTTCATGATCACAATTTCAGTAAAGTTTATGAACCTATTTTTTAAAAATTTCTCTGAATTCAAATTTCGTTCCCGTTAGTAATCTTGAGAGTCTTTCCGAAAAGCACTACGCTCCCTTCATCATCAGTTGCAAAATGGTAGTGGTATAATTTAATGTAATGCGAGATTCTTCTATAAAAAACAACAACAAAAAATTAAGTTCAGTTAATTAACTTCGAATGTTATCAAAAGTGTAATAAAAAATCATTATTAGTAGAAAATAACTTTTGAAATGTAACTTCTTCATTCTGTTTCTTTCTTTGTAGGTTGCTTTCTTGTGCGCTGCCCTCGCCGCAGTCCACGCCTCTGGCATCATCGGTGCTCCCCTCATCAACACCGGAGTCAGTGCCTCCTCCAGACAGCAAGATGTAAGTGTGCCGACCTGAAAAACTCATAATTTCTACTTCATTGAAATAAATCACAAATTAGTTTCTTTAATATATATGTTTATGGCCCACAAGTTCATCAACCCGAATTTTTAATCTTAAACCAATATTTTTGGCATCTACAACTGATCCCTAATTGTACCGAATTTCTAATTTAAATTCTTTTATTTTTAATTTTAAACTTTTCATTTTTTTTTTTTACTTTTTATTTATTTTTTCTATTTTTTAATTTTTTACGAGTACCATTTTTTAAATTTTTAGAGACTTTTTTTTTTTACCATATACTAACGTTAAACAGATAATTATTAATTGAAGGGGTTAATAGGCCTATCGCCATTGGTACTCCGTAATCGGTACACCAGTTGACAGTCATCATTTGCCAGTTTACAACTATTATATGAGTGTTAGTTAAATACAAACCTTAAATGACGAAGAAAATATTGAAATTTTTCGCCTTTACCTTATGAGTTTGCAATAGGTGATAGTATTTTAAAGCGCACATTCCCAACACATTCTTTTCAGTACGAAGCACTGCTTTTACTTTGAAGCGTACATTTTTTTGAAGGAATACCTCATGCAGATCTCTTTCACCGCACAGGACATCTGAGCTTCAGTTTAAAATTGCGAATGCAAAAAAGGTTTCCTGAAAAAAAACTCGGCGAATTGCCGAGTATTCTGCAAAATAAACATTAATGCATTTTATCAACTGATGGTTTCATTTAATGCATCGAACCGTTTTTTGATCACACTATACTATATAGAAATCATTACATTCCGACCGCATGCAAAAGTAAGCATGGGGTTTAAAAAGGTCGCAATGGACGAATTATTTACTTGTTAGAAGTACTAAACGCGACGAAAACCTGCTTTGGAAGGAGAAAGTATAATAATTATTGTAGAATATTTTTCAGCTAATCTTTTTTAATATCTTGGATTTTACAATTTTACTTTTATTTCAACAAAATGCATTAAATGGCAATTCCTCTGTTATAAGCTTCATTCTTTAAATCCACCGAAGTTGTCCGCTTGACAATATTCCCCCTATTGATAGTCGGATTACATTAGTGTTAGATTAAGGTAAAGGTATATTAGTCAAAATAAAAGTTTATAAGATATAAATTCCTTTTTAGGCTTTTGGAAACAATGCCTTCGGCTACACCATCAAGGATGGTTTGGGTGCCACCAACTCCCGATCCGAAGTAGGAGACGGCTACGGCAACAGGAAGGGATCCTACACCATCACCGACATCGACGGTAGGGCCCGAAAGAGTGGACTACGTCGCTGACGGACACGGATTCAGGGCCACCGTCAAGACCAACGAACCCGGAACCGCCGCCAGCGCCCCGGCCGCCGCCCTCATCAACAGCCCCTACGCCGGACCCGTCGTCCCGGTCGTCAACCACGTGGCCCTAGCCGCCCCTGCTGTTGCAGCGCCCTTGGCCGTTGCTGCCCCAGCCTTAGCTTATGGTGGTATTGCTGCCCCAGCCTTAGCTTATGGAGGTATCGCCGCCCCAGCTTTAGCTTACAGTGGTCTTGCTGCCCCCGCAATTGCTGCTCGAGCCATCGCCGCCCCAGTGGCTTACGGAGGTGTTATCGGACATGGAGCCGCCCTTGGTTTGAGATACGGAGCAGGAATTCTGGGTGCTGGAATCGGCAAGTACTGAAGAATCGACAAATGATCTAAGTACAAAAAGATCTTTTCAGAAGAGGATGTTCTTTACATGTTATAAATTGCTCGTGATTTAAAATAATTTATTGTTTTTGGAAATGGAATGGATTGGAAATTAGAACTTAATGGAATAAAGAAATTTATTTTGTGCTAAATGTTGTGGACTGCTTCATTCATATATAAATGAACATTATGATATTTGTGTTAGGTTTTACATATATGTTGCGGACACACTATAGATATTTGCAATTACCAAAAAAAATGAGATTAATGATAACGAAAATTCAGGTATTTTTCACAAACTTTTATAATACATCATCAATTTTCTTAAATTATTTTGCAAATTAATATCAAAATAGTTATTAAGTTATTAGGCATATAATAGGTTAATTTTTCTTTAATATGAATATTACATATTCCTGTACATAGGGATTGCAATATTGGACCAAAAGTTCAATGACGATATTCGGTATATTTTAGATCTTAATACCGGGATACCGGCTTTAATACCGGTAGTAGAAATTTTTAGAAAAAGAAAGAAAACAAAGGTGTTTTTTTTTTTTGGTTTTATTTGCCAGTTTTATTAGAGAATGTAACTATCACAAAAAAATTTGTAACTAATAAAAAAAAAAAAAGTAAAGGAACATCTTATTTATTTAAATCACAAAGAAATGTAAATATCATTGTTCAGTCTGTGGTACTATTGTGATTTTAAAAACAAAATACATTAATTATACTATTATTAAGCCTGGAACGTAATTTTATGCAAAAATTACCAACTGTCGAAAACGCTCTTTCAGCATATACGCTAGCTGGTGGGTACTGTTAGAAATGCAGGATATACTTTTTCCAAGTATTTACCTTTAAATCCCTCATCTTGAAATAAATATATTTCGTCGGATTGTTTTGGATATAGCTGATTTCTGTATTGTATTTTGGTTTGCTGAAATGTTTTTAGTTATCGCCAATTCTAATTTTTTTTCAAGAGACAATTTCTTTTCTCTATCGATATCATTTGTGTCATGATAATCTTCGATAACTGTACCGAATTCTTTTGAATGTGGATAGGTTTGTGCGTACTATAAACTTGATCAAATTTGAATTGGTTAGTCTCTTTATTTCTTTTTCATGCTCATTTTTAAAATCATTATAATTATGTAAATACCGCAAGACATTTTCTATTTCGGTATGCCTTTCTTCTGTGTGATTTTTCAATGTAATATACACTGAAGTGACAAAAGTCATGGGATAGCAATATGCAAATTTTCAGATGGCAGTAGCATCGCGTAGAACAGGTATAAATGCGCAGTGCTTTCGCAGAGCTTTCATTTCTGTTCAAGTTATTCATGTGAAGAGGTTTTGTCGTGATGATGATCGCACGACGGGAATTAACAGACTTTGAACGCGGAATGTTAGTTGGAGCTAGACGCATGGGTCATGCCATTTCGGAAATCGTTAGGGAATTCAACATTCCCAGATCCACTGTGTCAAGAGTGTGTCGAGAGTATGACATTTCAGGCATAACATCCCACCATGGACAGCGCAGTGGTCGACCGCCTGCACTTAACGACCGAGACCGGCGACGTCTGCAAAGAGTCGTAAATTCTAACAGGCAAGCAACACTGCGTCAAATATCCGCAGAAATCAATGTGGGACGTACAAGGGACTTGTCTGTTAGAACTGTGCGAAGAAATTTGGCTTTCTTGGGCTATTCCAGCAGAAGACCGACTCGAGTGCCTTTACTGACAGAACGACATCGCTTGCAGCGACTCTCGTGGGCACGTGAGCATATAAGTTAGTCCCTAGATGAATGGAAAACCGTGGCCTGGTCCGATGAGTCACGATTTCAGTTGGTAAGAGCTGATGGTAGGGTTCGAGTGTGGCGCAGACCCCACGAAGGCATGGACCCAAACTGTCAGCAAGGCACTGTTCAAGCTGGTGGTGGCTCCGTAATGGTGTGGGCTGTTTTTTCATGACACGGACTTGGTCCTCTGGTGCGACTGGACCGAACATTGACTGGAAATGCTTATGTTCAGCTACTTGAGATCACTTGCAGCCATTCATGGACTTCATGCACCCAAACAAGGATGGGATTTTTATGGATGACAATGCGCCATGTCACCGGGCCACAACTGTTCGCGATTGGTTTGAAGAACATTCTGGACAATTCCAACGAATGATCTGGCCACCTAGATCGCCCGACATGAATCCCATCGAGCATTTATGGGACATCATCGAGATGTCTGTTCGTGCCCAAAATCCTGCACCATCAACGCTTTCACAATTATGGACGTCTATCGAGACAGCAAGGCTCAATATTCCTGCAGAAGACTTCCAATGACTTGTTGAGTCCATGCCACGTCGAGTTGCTGCACTTCGCCGGGCGAAAGGAGGGCCGACATGATATTAAGAGGTATCCCATGACTTTTGTCACTTCAGTGTATAATTCTTCAGATAGTGTGCTGTTCTTTCAGTGACTGCAACATAAAATTTATTGTTGCATTAGCTGTTAATAAATTAGAATCTCTCCGACATAATGGCTCAACAGCCAATTTTATTGGAAGTAGAGCTGATGCAGTTCTGGATATTAAGTCGAATTAACTATCGGAAAAATTAATTTGCAGGTTTAAGTCGATCATTGCTTTTGATTGGATTTCAAGAAATCCAATCCAAAAGCAATGATCGACTTCAATTTTCAGTTTCAAGAAACGTTCCATCATTAGGAGTAAACTATTCCAACGTGTTTTAGAATCTGGTATTAACATATATTCTGTTTCATTTTCAGTTAGTATATATTTTTTTGTAATATGGCATTTTTTGTAGGAGAACGTTTAAAAACCTTAACAATTTTTCGAACTTTATAAATTATAGGAAGCAATTCTTGATGGGTTAGTATTTCATCCTCATTAGCAATATCTTCTTCAACAATTACATTGTCATTATCTTCATTGTCACTCTCACTCTCTTCAAAGTCGGAACTGAAGTTTCTATATCCACAGTATTTGGATTCTTCTGTTCTTTATTTTTTGATATAATACATCTATTACTCCTAACTGAATTCCATGAGCATAGCGCAATTACTGATTTGCACCAATCAACTTTCCAACTTTTTCATAACTATTGCTCGATCAGTCGTTATGGATACAATATCTTCCTTCAGGGTTTGCAAGCCCCAAATCTTTAATTTTTGGACGCGAGCTTCGTCGGTTGAGGTTGATGGTCGACCAGAGGGATCTTCGTCCTCAACGCATTCTCTGCCTTCTTTGAACTGTTTTTACCACTTCTAAACATTTCTTTCCGATAAGGGAATGCTCACCGAATGCCTTCTGCAACATTCTATACGTTTTTGCAAACAAAATTGAATCCAAGTTCTTTGCTCAATTAAGTCAGGCATTTCAAAACTCGCCGGAATCAGTTTTAGCTTGTCACAAAGCCAAGCGTAACAATTTTCAGAAAACAAAAAAATTATAATTTTTTATGACTATGATTTATAAAATACCCATTTTTCTGTTGGCATTTTAATATTCATAAGCTAGTGAAATTTGAGTACTTTCTAATTCACAGATTTATTAACACCCAGTGGGGCTCGGGTGGCTTTAAAAATTTGGATATTTAAGTAAATTCAATCGAGTTTTGCTTTTTACCAATGATTTTTATTATGATTTGAATGCTATTTAAATTAATTTTTGCAAGAAAATTTAACTAACTTAGTTAAATTTTTCTTAAAAGATATTATTTTAACTAATTAGTCAATAAAAATTAATTAAAATAAATTGAGAAATGTTTAGATTAACATTTAATAATGTTAATGGGCAAAACCTGAATAAAGTAACTATTGAATGTATTAAAAATCAAGGAAAAATTCTACTACTTGAAATTGAACTTTTGACATTTTTTTCAATCATTTAATTAGATGATATAATACACAAATGGTTTCGAGTTCAAATCCTGGTGGTGCCATGGGTGTTTGTAGAGGTTCGGAATCCCCTTTAACTGTAAGTCTCAGTTTAATATGACTGTAGAACCTTGAACGTAGGGCTGACAATCCCTACAGTGTAAAAAGGCATTTGCCCAAATATTTCCAAATATATGAATTTACAAACTTTTACTAGTAAATTAATTTTTTAATTGTGGCTACAAATATTTGTTATCATATTATAATTTTATTATATAATATTCGACTTAATTAAATTTAAGTCTACGGTGGTCAAAATTCCTTATTTAATAATTACACCCATTTACTTCATATGAATAAATTTACTAACAACAATGGACTTCAAAAAGAGAGTTACAAAGAAGATAAATAATAGTAACAAGGGAGAAAAAACATTTATTTATATCTCTAAAAAAAATAATCCTTAATTAAAAATGTTACTTTCTCTCAAAAAAAAAAATTAAAATAACGTCCGTCTGTAGTTCCATATTGGTATAGTTTTCCTGTCAGAAACAATCTTTCTAAGCGAATCCAATAACAAAAAAGATACAGATTGGGTTCGTATAAAATTTATAAATTGATTGAAATCCTGAAGCAGACAGTATCTTTTTCAAAGTTCGAACTTTTTCTCTTTTCTCCATGTAATAGCAATCTCGCTTTGAAATATACATTTCGTTTCAAAAAGAGTTTTTTTTAAGTAATACTAACTTTCAGAGAATAAGCCAACGAAAAAAAAAAAAGAATTTAATGTACAAATTAGATAGTTTAAAAAACGTACAATTTCGACTGATATGCATGATTGTAAATTAGATTTTTTTTTTTCACAGTGGTAGCAAAATAACAGACAATTTTGATGCCCTTTTAGCAACAAAAAACAGCAAGCCAATTCTAAGTTATTTTTATAAAATATAAATATAAATTATTCAATGCGTTCAATTTTTTTTAGAAAAGTTTCTTTTATGATTCGCAAGAATTGCAATGAACAATAAATATCGATATTCAATATCTCATTTTTGATAATAAATAAATTTGCTACAAATAATAATAAATCACAAATAATAATAATAAATCCCAAATAATAATAATAAATCACAAATAAATGCTCACAAATGACTCTTCATGTTGTACAATAGTGGATCTTGTGTTCCTTATACGCATATCAAGAGTACATCATCAAGGAATGATGAAAAAAAGGATGTTGTTTCTGAAAGGATTTAGACGAATATTAGACCTTAATTTGTGAGTTGTTTTCGAGAATATACGGCATGATTGTCGACGTGAGAAGATTACGCATTCACCATGGAATTTTCGATTTCTGAAAGCAGTCACTCTAACGAACGCCACTAGTGGATTAGAACCCGAATCCTCTTAAATTCCAGTTGTTTATGGATTACGAAATGGACGAAACTATGGCTAGGTTTCGGAGACAAAGACAATAAAATTAATTCGACAATAAATTTACAAATTATTCGGCTTAGATAACAAAAGTTAGGACAATATGAATGACTATTAATTAGACTTTATTTCATAGTGATAGTAAAATATCCCAAGAATCAAAAATTATTTTAATTGCAGCGCCTTAATGGCCAATTGGCTGGCGCATTGACTTTTGTTGCTTCCAGGTTCGAATCCCGGAGGTGGAATGAATGTTTGTTTGGGATTCGAGATCCACATTAAAATGTAGCTCCTGGTCTAATTTGCTTAAAATTTGCAAAACATTCATCGTAGTGCGATAAAGCAAACTATTTTTATTGCAAAAATAAATAAATAAATAATAGAAAATATACTTTACCAATTCTAAGTTAATTTTTATAAAATATAAAAATGGATTTTTCGAAAGATTGGTATGTATTTCCAATTTTTTTCAAAATGCATTTTTTTTAGAATATTTAGGAATAGCAATGATCAATAAATATAGAAATCCTGTGTCTTCTTTTCAGTAATCAAAAACTTTCCACCAAAGAACAAATAATATGATTCCTCTTGTTGTACATCAGGTGTTTTTATCAAGAACAGATCTTGAAAGAACGATGAATATTGCTTTCCGAAAGTACTTAAATATATTCCACACATCTTAGAGTCCTTCTGGAGAATATGCAGAAAATTATCATTAGGCTGCATGACTGTCACTATCGCCATCGAACTGTCTCATTTATTGCAATGAAAGTCACTAGGCAACTATAACCTGAGCCTTTTGCACTGTAGCTGATTACAGCCTAAAAGTTTGGCAATACTACGACTGGAATGAAAACTTTTTTAATATTCTGATTAGCTAATAATTTTATATTCTGACTAACTAGTAAGTTTATATTCTGATTACTTTTTAATTCATAGCATTTTCACAAATCAATGTTAAACGAGATAAATGAAAGCATTCCAATGCTTTACTCATATTTATGTTACTGAAAATGCTCTATCTTGTTTATTTTTCCTTCAAAGTAAAGCACTACACTTTGTTTACACATCTTCTACTTTAATCCACTATATTGCTAAACCTGTTGCTGGTAACTTATTGAAGTACACTTCGATGGTTCAACGCCTATCTCTAGTGACATCTAATTTAAAATGAGCTCCCACATGTATACCATTTGAGGGGTGTTCTCTCAACGTCCTTTTCAAAATAATTGGTGGTCTGGTCTACAAATTTAACATAAATCCATCAATCTCAATCAATAAATTCATCCATAAGATACCTTAAAACGGTCAATGCTATTCATCTTTATGTTAATGAAGATACTCAACCCATTTTTTCCTACAAAGTAATGCACTATTTGTTTATACCATTTCTCCTATAATACACGAAATTGCTAAGCATGTTGTTGGTAACTTAGTAATTGAAGTACACTTCGTGATTCAATGCCTACTTCTAGAGTCATCTTAATTTAAAATGAATACCCACAATGGATACCCACATTTGAGGTATGCTCAATGGCCTCTTCAAATTGCTTGGATTTCTAGTCCAGAAATTTAATATAAATCCATCCAATCTCAATCAATAAATCCATTCATCCATCCATCATATCCCTTAAAACGATCCGATGCCTATTCATCTTTATGTTACTTAACCTACTTTACTACTACTACCCTTAACCTACTTTTTCCTTCAAAGTAAGGCACTACTCTTTGTTTACATATCTTCTACTCTGATTCACGAAATTTCTAAACCTGTTGTTGGCCCCTTATAATTGAAGTACACTTCGGCGGCTCGCGCCTATCTCTAGTGTCATCCTACTTTAAAATGGACTCCCACGTTTAAGATATCCACCAATTACCTCTTCAAACTGCTCGGATTTCCGGCCTACGAATTTAGCATAATGCAGATTTGACGTTTGAGCTTTCATCGGTGTTTAGTGTCTGAAGTGCTGTATCAAGTTAATTCCACCCTAAACTAGATATGATCTGTTACAAAATGTGAGACTTTTTCTTCGAGATAAGATATTCCTGCTAGAAAAATTCATGAAGTAATTCCTAATGAAGATTCTAATATTTCGATTGATATACGTGAAATTTAATAACAATTTGAAAACACTTTTTAAAAAAGCTCAACTTCAAAAGCTGAATGAACCTGAAAGCTCACCTGAAAATCTCTATGTATGTTAGGCTACATATGCAAACAATTTATGCTTGAGAAATAATGTGCATGTGTTTACCATGTAGGATTCACAAATTCCAGGAACTTTTAATTATCAATCATAGTAGTGCATAAATGTGAGGAACTAACTGACTGTTGAATCTAATCAGCACATGATGTATAATATATTGTAGTGGATGTCATATGTCTGATTTCATATGATTTATTACACATTAAATTTTCCTCTTACTCAACCATAAACTATCGCTTTTAGTTTTTTTAGTGAAATAGGAATAACCTTAATTCCTTTAATTTAATTAATATTTCAGTAGGTGCAGATATTAAAAAAATTTATTTAAAACATTATTATTTTGGTTTGAAAATTATAATTTATCCATTAAATAAAATGTAGATTTTTATATAATAAATTTATATCTAAATTAAATATTCGAAATTCAATAAAATTTTTGTTAATCTGATATTACTTTTTATCAAAATACACAATTTCCTGCAGTATATAAATTATGCAGCAAAAATATTTCTCACAAACATCACATTTAGTAGCTTTAAAAATAAAATGTACCGAGTTCTTATAAGCGAAATATTTAAAAAGAAATAAAAACAAATATTTACTCAAAAACATTGAAAATAATACAAGTAATACCCAAACTTTCGCCAACTCGGGGTTAATGTAGTTCTGAATTTTTCGTGTGGCTATTGATATATTTATTTCAGTTTTTCTATCAAAACTTTTTATATTAATGCCTCCTACTCATTTTTTTCAATTCTATTATTAGTTCAAATTCTCCCAATATATATCTTGTTCAAATTTTCAATCGTTCATAAAATGCTTTTATTCATGAATTCACGTCGAAATACATGTTTTTGAACTTGTAATGCATGACACTCGATGTTAATACAGTTTTTTTCCAATATTAATTCATTAATTAAATTTAATTAATTAATTTTAGTTTTTTTTTAGATTTAATTTACATGTATCTAATAATGGATGGTGCCAGATGTAAGAGGAAAATTTCAACTTTATTTGTAAAGGAAGTTTCTTCAATATAGTGAAAAATGTAGGAATTGACTTTAAAATTTTTTTTTTTTTTATATTACTTGTTTCAAATTTGAATTATAAATTTCATCTATTCCCTTCTGTTTGGATTGCTTAAAATCTTCAATGAAATCGATATTTTCTTTTTCTTTATTTAATGTTAAACTTTTTTTCAATTGTAAATTTTTTTTAATGAAGATGTATGTGGAAAATTTCGTATTTTCTAAATAATTGTGTAACATTTTAAAAGTGGAATGGAATAGGAAATCATAGAGGGTTGACTGCATAAGGAAATAATAATCTATTAAATAATTTTCTTTATAAGCAATGCTTTAGTTAGTCCTTAGTCCCAATTAAACAAATATTATGTGTATTTATGTGCAAAGCTCTACCTAATTCGGCTTAAGTACTTTTCACTAAACCACCTAACACATAACTTCGTCCAATTACTTACTATAAATATATTTTTAATTTTAGGTAGTTTTCTATTTATTCTGACAGTCACTCTTAAGATATTAAGTTGATCCAAGTGTATTGTAGCATTCCATATATAATGACGAAATAAGTCAAAATAAACTTTTATTACTGGGTTTGTGTGCACTATGAAATAATATTTCTCGATGATTGAATAAAGTTCTAAAGAAAACATATATATATTATTCGATAATAAAAGATGAGCTTTTAGTTAGATTAAAAAAATGCGATGAGAATGAATGAGATGAAGAAATATGCGATGAAAGGAAGATTATTTGATAATGATTGTGCCATGTCTCACCAAGTTAAGCTTATTATTTTGTTTATTACTTATAGTTTAATATAATAATTGATTAAAAAGCAAAATTCTTTTATATACAACAATTGATGATACTGATATATCCATTTGTTAACATGGAAAAGATATATTTTATTAGCAACAGTTGGTCATTATAACAAACCAATTTTAAATACAACAATTGGTTAACACAAACGAATCGTTTGACATAACAATTGTTTAAAATTTGAAATAGATGTTAAGTACAATAATTGATTAATATGGCAAACGAATAATTAACAACAATAGTTTGGCATTATAACAAAACAATTGTTTAATATAGCAAAATGATTAGCACATTACACCCATTGTTTAATAAACAATAAGTTGACAATAAAATATACTTATAACAAACCAATTAGCTTATTGTTTCTTTGTGCCAAGTATAACTTGTTGTTTGTTTGTCTCACCAAGTATAACTTATAGTATAATGTAATAATTTATTAAAAACAAAATTCTTTTTATACAACAGTTGTTAATATTGATACATCCATTGATTAACATGGAAAAGAAATTGAGAACAACAGTTTAACATCAACAGTTGGTCAATATAGCAAAGAAATTTTAAATACAACAATTGGTTAACACAAAAGAATCATTTTGTAATAAACAGTAAGTTAACAATAAAATATAAAAAACAATTGCTTAATATTATAACAACAAATATACAAAACAATATAAAAACGCAATTGCTTAATATAGCAAATGATTAACATATCTTTCTCATTGTTTAATAAACAATAAGTTAACAATAGAATACACAGAACAAACCAATTGTTAAATGTCTGAAACAAACAATGATGCATATGTTAAGACATACTAAGATTTTTTAAAAAGGATGCATATAATTTTTTTTAAAATTAATTTCTGGTAAACTTTTAAAAATAAGAACTTGAAGATAAGATTTTTAATTCAGAGGTACTATGTCAACATTGTATAATAAAAAGGACACCATTGTCAAAAACGTTCTGGTAAACTTTTAAAAATAAGAACCATTGAAGATAAGATTTTTGGACATTCAATTCTGCTTTACTCTACACAGCATTGTACTATGTCAACATTGTAATAAATGGAACCATTGTTAAAAACGTTATATTTTCCCAAGGCATATTTTTATGTGTCTCAAAACGCATTACTGTTTTATTTTCACTGTAATAATTCACAGTTTAAAATGGATGGACCATTAGATGACTCGAACGAGAAATGTGCGTGGAACTTAGTGGCTGAGTTAACTCTTATCTTTACCATTCTGTGTCTGGTGAATTGTCCAGTAGAAACCCAAATATAAAGTTGTACATTAAGATCTCGGATAATACCGCATTCAATTCTGCTTTACTCACACAGCATTAAACACTGCACTGAATAATTATTCTATACTTTTTCCTTTAACCGTTTAAACATGTTAACTTTTACAAAATTGACGTCTGTAAAACAATAAGTTAACAATAATTTTAACAATAAAATATATTTTAATATAGCAAATGATTAACTTGCATTGTTTAATAGACTAAGTTAACAATAAAATATACAAAACAATTGTTAACAAATGATTAACTTGCCTCCATAAATACACCTGTTTAACAAACCTTGGCGCCGAACAATAAAATACAACGCCCAGTTCCAGCTACCTTGGGGGGATCTTAAATCTTTTATTTTCAGCATGACAAGGCACCCATCATCTGGGGTTGCCCCGACGAGAAATTACACAGGGCTCGACAGACGCATTACTGTTTTATTTCCACATTAACGTGAATAATTCACAAGTGCAAAATGGATGGATTTGCCCGTGATTTATGGCCCATATCTCACGCTAAGAGTCAGAATTCACGCGTTATGGCTCGAGTAGAAATGTGTCTGGAACTTAGTGTGGGTGTCGCTCTTATCTTTACCATTCTGTGTTGATGAATCGTTCAGTATGTGAAGAAGTTTGTTAATTAGATAAAATATAAATTTTGTTCATTTAAGATCGATAACAGTGTTGTAATAAGGGTTTTACAAGTTGGAAAGTTTAGTTTGTTTCCCAGATAATTACATATTTGTACTTAATGAGATCTTATTTAATAATTTTGATTAATTACTTAGTATAATTTGAAACATTACACCTTTTAGCCCTTAAACATCACAATAACTTTTAAAAAATCTTTACATAAGCTAAGTATTACTTTGTCCATGTGTTTGTTCAACAGAACATGCGCGATCCAGTTTTAGCATGAGGTGTTGTTATCACTGTAGCTGTATTGCAAAACTTTTTATTAGCATACTTTTTTAATATTATTTTTTTTATAAATACGAAGTAAATTTTTAATGCAGTATTCTGGCCGAAATATTCATTATATATTATGCCATCTTTAATTACCGAAATTGACATGGTCAAATCTTCACTATATATTAATCGTCACAACTTAACGTCCAGTAGTTTCGTATCATTATTAATTAATTGCGGTGAATTAAATAGTCCATTTTTTTTTTTATTATTAATTTATTATTTTTCATTGGGCATTACTCGAGTCGAGATTACTACTTTTTATTGGTCATCAAGTATTAGTCCAGTACACATGAAGGTATGATCTCTTTCAGGAATAGTGCATTAAATATGTTCACTATTCCCAATTCTATGAAAATAGTACAACAGTACATTATTCATTGACAAACTAGAATTAGTGACTATTGTTACATGTGTCCAGGTGTACAAAATTAATAGGTAATCTAAAATTAATATAGTAGTCGTGTCCAATATTTCATTAGTTCTCTTTCTTCTACAATTAACGAAGGCAATATCTCGCCTTTATGAAATTAATATCTGGCGTCAAGAATTATGCATACCATATTTATATAAAGTCATTAAGGATAGTGCCTTTCAAATTCACATATGTCCGCTATTCCTAAATCATCTGAAAATAATACAGTACATTATTCATTGACAAATCAGAATTAATGTCTTATGATACACGTGCATAGATGTCTACAGTTAATTGGTACCATGAAGGATTAATGCAACACATGTGCCCAATATTTCAATATGCATCGTACTTTTATGATTACTGTAGAGCAATATCTATCTATTATAAAATTAAAATGTTTCAATGAAAATACATGAAAAGGTTATCAAAATAAAATAATTTTGTATTTTATGTGTTTAAACAATTTTACCTTGAACAAACATAAATAAAACAATTCATTTGCAAGTCGATAAATAATTATTGGTTCGCTGCTTTATCTAGTGACAATATTTCGAAATTCCTTCATTGTTTGTACAAAGTAAATGCAATTGCTTATAGCAAGTACTGAATTGTCTAATTTTAACTTTAGGAGTAAATATTATTTGAATACACTTAAATATTCTCTGAATGTTAAACAAATAAAGTCCTTTATTGGAATGTAGCTCCCCATTGCAACCTGTGAAGGTTTCCCGCCATATTTGTGTAAGTAACGTTTTTCATTTCAATAGTTTCGTCTTCAATGGATGTCTCATTTGAATTACGAGGCACAAAGTTTGGGAAGTTTTAAGTGTTAACATTAAATAGAAACTGTTTGAGTTTCTCCTCTAAAATGTTGAATATAATATTTAATGCCATTATGATTTCGTGCTACTAATTAATATAAGGCATCACATTATGGAGGTTAAAAAATAATCATGTCCATGTTAGACAAACTATTACTGACAACCAATCGAAACGTTATGCATGACGTATTTAATTTGAATGCATGATGTATTTAATTTGAATACTTAACAGAATCGCGTGCATTAATTGGTAGATTTCTAAATTTTAATCTTTATACAATATTAATTCAATATTTTTCTATATTAATTCAATATTTATTCAATATTATTTAAATATTTAATTTAAGTTACACAGTGAAGCAAAAATTCCAGTTATTGTGTATTTTTGCTCTCTTATCTATAGCAATTGTTTGGTTAATTTTCCTAAGCAATTGCTATATATAAATTCTTATCGAATTAACAAACTATATTCAATAAATATAATTAAATGTTTAAGTTAAGCAACATGGTGAAGCAAAATTCCAGTTATCGTGTATTTTTGCTCTCTTATTTACAGCAATAGTTTAGTTAATTTTCCTAAACAATTGCTATAGATAAATTACCATAGAATTAATATCTAATATTCAATAAATATAATTAAATGTTTAAATTAAGTTAGACAGTAAAGCAAAAAATTTTTATTTTATTTTTATGTAGTTATTGTGTATTTTTGCTGTATTACCTATAGTAATTGTTTAGTTAATTTTCTTAAACAATTGCTGTAGAATTAACACCCCATATTCAATAGATATAAATTATTTAAGTTAACTTACACAGTGA
This sequence comes from Caerostris extrusa, assembly GCA_021605095.1. Lineage (NCBI taxonomy): Eukaryota > Metazoa > Arthropoda > Arachnida > Araneae > Araneidae > Caerostris > Caerostris extrusa. The sequence continues at coordinate 33,247 of BPLR01017061.1, read as the reverse complement.
AGAAATAATTCCAGTTATTGTGTATTTTTTGCTCTCTTATCTATACCAATTGTTTAGTTCTTCTTTCTAAGCAATTTCTATAAAAATAATATTCTGTATTCAATAAATATAATTAACTATTTAAGGTAAGTTACACGGAGAAGCAAAAATTCCAGTTATCGTGTATTTTTCTCTCTTATCTATTGCAATTGTTTAGTTAATTTTACTAAGCAATTACTATAGATAAATTGCCATAGAATTTACACCCTTTATTCTATAAATATAAATTTTAAGTTACTTAGTAGTGAAGAAAAATTCCAGTTATCGTGTATTTTTGCTCTCTTATCCATAGCAATAGTTTAATTAATTTTTTATTGCTTTTATATTGTATGAGTTGCAGAAAAAAATTTAACATAATAATAATAAAATATTTTTGAAATGTATTATTTTTCTTCAGATTTAAATCTTCAACTTCATCAATTTCTTTTATCTGAGGAAATATGCAGTTTTAACTCTTTTCAACTCAGTTTTATTGCTCTCAAATATACTGATGTAATAGACATGTATGATCATTCTAGACATGAATTTATCATAACAACTTTTTGGTACTGCATTCGTGTCCTTGTAATTCGAGTTAATCGTGACTATCAAACTTTTCCGAGAAATCTTTCATGCACCATCATTTTAGAAGTTTTTCAAAAATAGAAATTCCAATAATAAATTTAAAAATATTTCAATATAATTTAGCAAATATTAATTTAAGTGGAATTTAGCCAGAGGAACTATTCATATGAACAAATGTAATTTATTAATTCATATAAATGAATATATTTCCTTGATTGAAATGAATGTATAAAATGTAATGAAATGAAAGAATGTAATTTTTTGATTCATATATAATTTATTATATATCTAATATATTCATTGATACATATGAACAAATATAATTTATTGATTGAAATTAACGAATGAAATTTGATTTATATGAAAAATATAATTTTTCATTCATATGAAAGAATATAATTTTTTTCTTCATATGAACGAATGTAATTTAATGATTCATATGAACGAATCTAATTCATTGATTTATATAAATGAATATAATTGATTGATTGTAATGAACAAATATAATTGATTGATTGTAATGAACAAATATAATTGATTGATTATAATGAACAAATATAATTGATTGAATGTAATGAACAAATATAATTTGATTCATATGAGCGAATATAATTGATTGATTGTAATGAACAAATATAATTGATTGATTGTAATGAACAAATATAATTTTTTGTATATGAACGAATATAATTTGATTGATATGAACGAATATATTTGAATCATATGAGCGAATATAATTTGATTTATATGAACGTATATATTTTGATTGATATAAACAAATATTTAATGTAACGATTTATATGGACGTAATTTCAATGATTCATATGAATGAATCTTACATTCTTCAGCATAATAACATCATTTCTGTTCCGTTAGTATTAACATTTTTTTATGAGTCAAATCAGCATGCTTTTTTAAGTTTAAAATTCTTTGAATAAAATTTTAATTTTTGAATTATTTCTTTATAAAAAAAAAAAAACCTTCCAAATAATACTATCTAAGTAACGATTTCCTTCTTCAGTAAAACCTATTTTTTTAATAAAACAATTTTTAAAAATAACTAAAATAAGATACTAGATTCAAATTAAAATGGATACATTTTCTTCCCGTTTCAAAAAAATTATTGTTCAGAATTTTTCATTTAAATTAAAACTCAAAATTTAAAACTCATTTTATTTTATAATAATTGCTTCGGTCACAGAAAACAATTTTCGGTATGAGGACACGGGAAAGAAAGTGAGTAATTTTTATTTATTTATTCAAACAGCGATGTTATCGAAAAATAGCCAAATCTGGCGATGACACGAACGTGGAATTTGAATTGAAGAAAAAATAACTAGTGTCAAATACTTTCCCTTGATATTGATCGATACCGTAAATAAAAAAAAATAATAAATGAACCGAGAAACCAAAAGAAATGCTTCGAAAAGGGGGTGCTGAAATGTTTTGCAAGTATTTTCTTTCGTATATTTTCAAGCTCCTGAAAGTTTAACATCCAAACCAGTTTTCTGACATATGTCTTCCCATTTAAACTTTTCAAGGAATTTAGTTAAAAGTTTGGCAAACAGTCCCGTATTTTATATGAAGAAAACTTTTCAGTTGCTTTTGTATTTGAAAGTAAAAAATAAAATAAATTATGACAGATTTTCAAATAGCCTGGTTGATATCTTGTTGAGTTCCTGAAGCAGGGAAGACAGTTTCGAAAGCCGAGAAGCGAAACTGTGACAAAAGTTCTCATAGCTGTACAGGGTGGCACGATAGATATATAGATCACCAAAAAGGTTAAAACTTGCCTAGAGATAATAGCACTGCACAATCTTAGATCATTTTTTTTCATCAGACTACGTCCAATCATACTTACTTCATCTATATTTAAAAATTTATAATTACGAATATAATTCAAGGATTCATATAAACGAATATAAATCATTGATTCATATGAACAATATAATTTATTGAACGAATATAATTTATTGAAAAATGAACAAATATAATTTATTGATTAAAAATGAACGAATATAATAATTTGATACAAATGAACGAATATCATTTTTTTGATTCTTATAAACAAATTTTATTCAATGATTCATATGAACGAATCTTATTTTCTTCAGCATAATCTGATATCACTTCTATTCCATTAGTATAAAAATTTTTTATGTAGTCAAATCAGTATGCTTTTCAAGCTTAAAATTCTTTGAATAAAAATTTTAATTTGGAGGTTATTTCTTGGAAGAATCGGAAAATGGGAGGTTATTTTTGGAAGAATCGGAGAATGGGAGGTTTTTCTTTTAAAAACCCTTTGAACCCCTTTTTTTCCTTTCAAATATATCAACGTAACGATTTCATTCTTCTGTGAAATTTACTTTTTAATAAAATAATTTTTTAAAATAACTAAAATAAGACATCAGATTTAAATTAAAATGGAGACCTTTTCTTCCCATTTCAGAAACTATTATTCATAATTTTTTTTTTAAACTAAGACTCCAAAATTTAAAACTCATTTTATTTTAAAATAATTGCTTTAGTCGCAGAATGCAATTTTCGGTATAAGTACACAGGAAAGAAAATGAGTCATTTTTATTTATTTATTCAAACAGAGAGGTTTTCAAAAATAGCCAAATCTGGCGATGACACGAACATGGAATTGGGATTGAAGAAAAAAAAAAATAGTGTAAAGTTCTTTCCCCTTGATATTGATCGACAGCTTAAAAAATAATAAATGAACCTAGAAACCAAAAGAAATGCTTCGAAAAGGAGGTTGCTGAAAAAGTTCTGCAAATATTTTCTTTCTGTGTATCTTCAAGCTCTCTGAAAGTTTAACATCCAAACCAGTTTTCTGACAGACGTTAGTCGAAGTCTTCCCATTTAAACTTTTCAAGAATTTAGTTAAAAGTTTGGCAAACAGTCCCATATTTTATGTAGGAAAACTATTTCAGTTGCTTTTGAATTCGAAAGTAAAAAATAAAATAAATTATGACAGATTTCCAAATGGCCTGGTATATATCTTGTTGAATTTCCTGAAACAGGGAAGACTGTTTTCTAAAGTCGACAAGTGAATCCATGACAAAAAGCTCTCATGCCCACCGGGGGGCACGATAGATACATATGCCCCCCAAATTTTCCTCTTGCCTTCAGAAAATAACACTACAGAATCTTAAATTGATTTTTCTAATCAGGCTACATAAAATCATATTTCTTCATCTGTATTTAAATATTTATAATTACGAATCTCTTCTTGAAATTGCGTCCTGAAGGCCAATTAGCTAACGCTCTAGCCTTGGGTACTACAGACTGTAGGTCCGGGTTTAATTAGCTTAAAGTATGCACAAAATTGCCATAGAGCCGAAAAATCAAATCAAACTTCTTGAAACCGAACAAATTTCGGGTCTTAGATATCTAAAAACTTTATCCACTCTTAATGGAAGCTTGGAATGGATTGTTGAACGATTTATATTAACAACGATTTATATTAGCATAAATGATAGGAAGTGATTCCAACGTTTCATTCAATATATTAATAACGTACTTTTTCCAGAATAGGTCTTTGATTGGACAACCATTCTTTTGGCTGGTGTATCGGGATGTTGCCACTTAAAGTCCACCACTTTTTCCACCCATTTTCGCCACCACTTGTTGTTGTCACTGTTGAAATTTAAGTAAAATATTTATGATTAAATATATGACTTAAATTAATATAAATATTATCAAATGTTTATATTTATTGATTAATAAAAAATATTTATTGATTATTCTTATTCATGAGTAAAATAGCACTTGGCTTTATTTTCAAAATCGTTTCTTTCATTTATTACGTTTACTTTTTCTACTTCGATAAAATTTGGTAGTCATTAAGAAATTATTAATTTGAAATTGTGCGTCAATTAAATCTAATATCAGCTACTCGTATTTTTATATCTATTTCTTCTACCATATGATTTTGGATGAACACTAATGGTTATACAGGATGTCTAAAAAATGTAGCTACAAAATGTGAAGGGACGCTCACTTTCTTTACGACTTCGCGACCAACAAGAGTCATTGTGGCGTTTTCACATATAATCCATTGAATACTTCGCACCGTTCTCTCTTTCCTCGTCTTCCTAGAATTCAGTTTGGGATTGATCCTATTACCTTTATTTTAAACAGACCTTCATGTTCTGCCTTCTGTAGATACTAATTAACGTTATTAAAATCCTACATGCATATGTAGTATTTACCAAAAAACTCCCAATTTCATCTTTTTTGTCAGCATTTTTTTAAATAGTTATAGATAAAAATTTAGATTGTAATATATATTATAGTAAATTTCAAGTTTAGAGTTTAAAAAGTGTTTTGCAAAATGTACTACAAAAATGTCAAAATTGCTTCCTGTTATAACTATACATATTCTTGTTCTAACTATCCATACAAATTGTCAAGGTATGCTTTCGACAATACCTTGACAACCTTTGAGGAACTTCAAGCGTTTCGCCAAATCAATCGTTATCAGGTAATCATGCATTAAATAATAATAAGAATAATCATGCAGTTTGTTTGTATTTTAAGAATAATCACCATAAAGTGCGAAATAACCATGTAATTTATCTAAACTTCTTTTAAAGAATTGTTGAGTTGCTTCACAACTTTGATAGACATGTCGCATGATTGGCTTAAAATACACAATTATGTAAAAATCAATTATAATTTATTAAAAAATGAATGAAATAGCTTCACAACTCAAACATTCATTAAAAGTAAAGTTTTGTAACAAAATTATTCTCTGAAATCTTGCATCACATAACGAATGTTTTATTTATTTGTTTATTTTATTTTCTTCTTTTTTTTTGCAGATTTGTAAACCTCGTATTTCAGTTACAAAAATATTTACACTTTTTGTAACGATTTTGAAAGTATATATATATAATAATTTTCTTTTTAATTTTTTAATCTGATAGTCGTTTGGTTGAACTATCATATAACATCTTGATTTTCAAGATAAAAAACTTTTACACAAAATATCAAGTTTGATTTTGTTCTACTTCTCCTCCACAATCTACTAGAGACCAATAAATGTTTTGGGATGCCACTTATATAGAGTTTCTGTTCAAAGTTCCGGAAGTAATCCAAGAAGATAGGATACACATCGAAAACTTTGGGTGGGATACACTTAAATGAAATAGCCTCAATCCTGGTTTCAGATTTAATTTTTTCAAATATAGAGCAACAGAATTTGAGGTACGACTGGTAGTCTTATTCTGATGTAACTTAACGCACTGAAGATTGCTTGGTTGATGTTCAGTTGCTGAATACTCGTTGGAAATAAATGTAGAGTAAAGTTTTCAAATATTTTTATGACATTTCTGTGTGCAATTGCATATTAATTAAAGTGAGTTACAGAAATTAACAGCAAAGTCGTTGTAAATCGAAATTTTATTTCTTAAGTGCGATTCTTCAATTATTATTTTTGTCAATAGTAAAACCATAAAAAAAAAACAATGATTGACGTTATAGACATTAATAGTTTATCAGATATTATAAATTAAACAAAACTAGTAATTTAAATATCTTATCTAATCATAAATACTGTTAAAAAATACACTTTAATTAGAATTTCTTCTTGTACTGATATACAAAGATCTCAGAAAGCCTATCTTAAACGATATGTTGGTGGCATATACCATATGATCTAGAATATATCAAGATATGTAGAAGTCATAAAGCATATATCAGAAAATATGCTTTGAAAAATATTTTCTAAGTATATGCTTGTGTATCTGTTAAAATAAATACAGTATAAATAAGGATATTTTTTTTTTTTCGAATTTTAACTAATTTTTTATCATGTGTGACCAATATCTGGCATTTTTAAAAAGAAACAACAACCCTAATTCTAAAATGAAAATTTATTTAGCGACGTAAGTATGGTAATGTTTTGAATGCAGTTCATCAAGCCGCGACTAATCTAGTTAAGAGGAGTTGCTCTACATTCACAAACTTTGATAACATAAAACTTTAACGAGTAAGAAAGTATTTTTAGGTGCAAACAATATCTCTCGCCTTAGAGATAAAAATGCAAGTACGTTCAGAACGTGCTTCTTTCTCATCTTGTGAAGCGTTGATGTTGTTAAACTGTAGTGCTTTTTTATGCAAAAGTCCATAAAAAAAGGGCTTTCCATCACAAAAGTGTCCGAACCAGCTTTTGGACGAAGTTTTCTTTCAGTCTACAATGTTTTTTCCTTTCATTTGACAAATTATTTTCGGGATCTCTTGAGCTGCCAACAACTTTTTTTAATTAGGTCACCTCAGCCTTTTTTTTTTTTTTTTTGCTTAATTTTTTTCCTCCTTCATAAAAGTTACGTGAAATTCTAGACATGTTTTTAAAACTTTTTGGATAGAAGAATCTTCAAAGCCATTTTTGGTTTTTTTTAAAAGCCTAATTTTTTTTTTAAATTTTACTACATTATAGCATGTTAATTATTTGTTCACTGACATATTATAATGAATATATTACATTAATTTAGATATTATAGGTGAAAAACAATTTATATTACAAGTAAAGAAAACCAACAATTATTTCCAAAACTTAGGCTCAATGTTAATGAAATATGCTACCTACCATATTGAGCTGTCTTATTTTAATTAATATTGCTGGGAAATCAAATCCGTTAAATATTTCCTCCAAGGAATTATTAGACCATGTGTGTTTAAATCAAGCGAGATTATGTAGAAAAATAAAATAATTTTTTAACTGAAAGTCGCAGTCTTTCATTTTCGGGCCGAGAACTTTTACCTTACCCTCGTAATTAGCCTAATGTGTACAAAATTACCGTAGAGCGACAAACCAAACCACACCGAAGAATAGTGCTATTCCGTAAGTCTTATTCCCATCACAGAGTGCAGGGAATGTAAATTCTAATTCACTTGGTAGTGCTTGGTTCTAGTCTCTGTTTTCAGAAATGAGTGACGTTAACGAATATGTTAAGTACAGATGTTAAACATATTCATATTCTATGATGAACATATGTTAAATATATTCATCATTCTATGTTGAATATGTTAAGCATACATAAATGTCACATCGAAATTTAGGTTCCTTAATGGTATCTTTCTTAGTTTCATCCATATGGCACTCTGAGTTCATTTTTACATTTCCGTCAGTGGGCTCTTCGAATCGTACACTTAGTGGAACCCGAATTCCCTTGATATACCAAAAGAAAGAAAGGAAGAAATATATCATTGGCACTCTAATAAACGAATCGTGTTAAGACCAGAAAAAGAATAAAATAAAAGAGATCCCAGAATATAATTAATTATATTAGTTTTTTAGAAATTAATTAGGATATTAATTCTTAATATTCTAGGCTATAAAAACCAAATTTCATGTGGCGTTGTTACTCAACTTTAAACTCTTGTAAATGTACAATAACTCGTATCTAGAAAGATCACTCTAACCCAACACACACATTAACCACTAAGAATTCCGCAATAACCAACAATTTAACCGCAATTTAACAAAACACTTAAAACCCGCAATAATTCATACCACATATTAAACTACAGGTTCGAAAACCTTCAGAGACTTATACAGGATGTATAAGGAAATATATACACATGACATAATTCTAAAACAATTCAAAATATTATAAGTATCCAATCTATCTGATTTTGAGAACGAAATAAAGCAGAAAAATATGCTATCCGTATCGAAGCAAAACACTGCTTCTGAAAAATTTATTTCTATTTCTCTAAAACATTTACGCACACACAAATGAATTTAATATAGACAAACTAATTATAATGTATATCTTAAGAACAGTAGCATACTGATATAGAACTGATTTTCTAATTTTATTTTATTATTTGTAATAATTTAAAAAAAAAAAATAATCTATTGTTTTATTAAATATCCAATGGGATTTACATTATTATATAGCTTTTGCGCATAAATCCTCAACACATTTTTATCTTTGTTTAGTTCTATCTAATTAATAATATGAAGAACAATTTATTATGCATAACTCTTCAAAAGTCAATTTTTCGTCCACAATCCTATTCATTTTAATTTTCGTCCTATATCTGTCCCGACTCACAACAAATACCATGCATTCATCCGACAATCTTTCAACAACAAAGCCATCCACAAGGATTTATGGGCCCTTGATTTGCAAGCTCATTTCAGCTGGAAGCAAAACAGACATAAACAAAACTGAGCAGAACAGTTTTGTGCTCCATCTCAAGTCGCATCCCGAATATACTCGGCAGAAGATTTAGTGTACCCTCCGAGCCCTGGCAAATGCGGTCGATGCGGTGGCAGGTGAGAAATATGCGGTCTCGCGAAGTTTGCTTCTGGACACGCAACTCATCGTCCGGCGGTCACCTGCAGGTGGAAGTCGCATCCGTTGTCCGCTTCATTATGCACAAGGGGTGGATTCAATTTGCGGACACCCTTCCGGGATGGACGGTGCCTTGATTTTAGGTGGTCAAATGGGACGGGAATTGAATCTCGCAATGGGCAATTGCCACAATGTGGAATAGGAGTACTGTCCATAAATCGTCAAGCAAATGAGTACTTCAAAAGCTCAGTGAAATTTGCATTACGCGCGTTGTATTCTGAATGTACCTGGATATTGGTTACTTGTATTAAAACGGTTATCAAAAAGAAAAGGAGAAGGAAAAGGATATATTTAAAAAATGTATTGTGAATTTTCTATTTAACAAAGTTAGGGTTAAATTTTACTCAAATAGGCACAAATTTGTGCAAAGGAAAATAAAAAAAAGGCTTACTTTCTGTCTAAAATATTAGGCCCTTTCCTAAACAACGCATACCTAATTATTTTAATGAAATTAGGCAAAAGATTTCACTGAAACAGTTGCTTTGAAGTTTGTGCAAAAGTAAAATAAATGGCTTATTTTCTGCCTAAAATCATGTTATACATTTTCCTAAAAAAACGCATACTTAATTATTATATATATATATACCTACTTATTATTATTATATTACTATACGCATGCATAAAAACATATTATACTCTTTCAATTGAATAGAATACTAGTATATGAAATGTGGAATTTTTTTTATTAACTAAAGATTAAGAGTTTATAAATTCTGTTTTTGGTAGGCATAAGAAATTATGGCCAAAAGAAAAAAATTATCACCCTTTCAGTAGAGTATTTATTTATACTATGATATAAAGTTAAGTCGTTGGCAAAACTTACATGGTTTTTTTTCAATTCGTGTTTATTGCTTATACTTATAGTAAGTAAATGTTTCTGAGTAAGCTGAACAATCATATGCTTGCTTTAAAGTGATTGCTTATGTAACACATCATTTTGCATATAATTGTTCTCTGATTGGCATATTTTTTATTAACCAAAAATTACTGGTCCATAAAATAGGTTTTTGGTAGACATATAAAAAAATCCTTCCTCTTTAGTAGTATTTATTTATGATACGACATAGGGTTATTGAAGGTTTTAGCAAAACTTGCATATATATATATATATAATAGAATGCATGCTTATTGCTTAACTACTAAGTAAAAAAAGTAAAAAATTATGAGTAAGTTGAACAGTCACATGTATGCTTTAAAGTGATTGCTTATGTAATAAAGAACATACAAGTGAATTTATTATGTATTATCCATAATCAACGATAAGATACATTTAACTACTAATTCTATTTCCAAACCTGTTTATAATAACCATCCTTTTCCAATCAAATATTTAAAAGCAAACTATTTAACGAATATTTATTGGCTATTGATATTCTGAACGAAACTAAGCCAATAAATTTATAATCCGTCAGAAATAAAAACAAATCACAGCGTGTAGAAAAAAAAAAAAATTATTTTTTAAAAAAATTCACACCCACACCACACACTCACGCACACGAAAAGGAATTTAATATAGATAAGTTCAATATAATGTATACCTTATAACCAGTAACATACTGATACAGAATTTGTTTTTTAATATTATATTATTTTTAAGAAATTTATTATTTTTAAAATAATATACTGCCTTATTAAATATTTAATATTGTTTACATTTATTCTATAGCCTTTTACGCATAAATCCTCAACACATTTTTATATTTGTTTACTTCCATCTAATTAATAATATGTAGAACATTTTATGAAGCATAACTCTGAACAAAAGTCAATTTTCATCCACAAACCCATTCATTTTCGTCCTATTTCTGTTCCGGCTCACAACAAACACCATTCATTCATCCGACAATCTTTCAACAACAGAGCCATCCACAAGGATTTATGGGCCCTTGATTTGCCAACTAATTTTAGCTGGAAACTCAACAGACATAAACAAAACTGAGCAGAACAGTTTTTTGCGTCATCAGAGTCGCATCCCGAATATACTCGGCAGAAGATTTAGTGCACCCTCCGAGCCCTGGCAAATGCGGTCGATGCGGTGGCAGGTGAGAAATATGCGGTCACGCGAAGTTTGCTTCTGGACACGCAACTCATCATCCGGCGGTCACCTGCAGGTGGAAGTCGCATCCATCGTCCGCTTCATCATGCACGCGGGGTTGATTCAATTTGTGGACACCCTTCCGGGATGGACGGTGCCTTGATTTTAGGTGGTCAAATGGGTTGGGAATTGAATCTCGCAATGGGCAATTGCCACAATGCGGAATAGGAGCACTGTCCATAAATCGTCAAGCAACTGAGTACTTGAAAAGCGCAGTGAAATTAGCATTACGTGTGTTGTATTCTGAATGTACCTGGATATTGGTTACTTGTATTAAAGCGGTTATCAAAAAAAAAAAAAAAAACAGGAAATATTTAAAAAAATGCTTTATGAATTTTCTATTTAACAAAATTAGGCATACATTTTTCTCAAACAGGGGTTCATAAATTTGTGCAAGAGGAAAACAAAAGGCTTATTTTCTGTCTAAAAATATATTATACGCTTTCCAAAAACCAATATCCAGGATGATTATAGGTGGTCAAATGGGTTGGGAATTAATCTCGCAATGGGCAATTGCCACAATGCGGAATAGGAGCACTGTCCATAAATCGTCAAAACTGAGTACTTGAAAAGCGCAGTGAAATTAGCATTACGTGTGTTGTATTCTGAATGTACCTGGATATTGGTTACATGTATTAAAGCGGTTATCAAAAAAAAAAAAAAAAAAAGGAACAGGAAATATTTAAAAAAATGCTTTATGAATTTTCTATTTAACAAAATTAGGCATACATTTTTTTCTCAAACAGGGGTTCATAAATTTGTGCAAGAGGAAAACAAAAGGCTTATTTTCTGTCTAAAAATATATTATACGCTTTCCCAAAAAACGCATACCTGATTATTATATATATACCTAATTATAATCATTCTTAACTATTATTATTACATTATTATTCGCATACTTTAAAACATATTATATGCTTAAAATTTGAGATGGCTTCAATACGGAATGCGATTCTAATATCTATTCCGGTATGGAAGAGACTTGCCAATCAATGTGATAGTGTTTGTTAACTATTTAAGCAACTAAGCACATTACTGTGTCAAAGAACTTCGTAAAACTTGAAGGTTTGCAGGAGAAAGTTTAAGTGCAGCAATTTGTTTCCTAGAACATGGAATCTCCCATACATACTCAATATGAATCACAAAATTTTTGGAAAAACATCGTCACGCAACAAATGAAACAATGTGTGAAATTGAATTGTGAATTGTGAAAACAATGCTTTCTAACTATCAGGACAAGTTGAAATGTATCATAAATGGAAAAGAGACATGGATTTATGCTTACGACCCGGAAACAACCGATCAATCGAGCGAATATCGTGACAAATCGTGAAGCAAGACCAAAAAGAGCACGCCAAAGTAGCTGAAAATTAAGGTCATGTTGACAGTTTTCTTCGATTACCATGGTATGGTGCATTGTGAATTCATTCCGCGGTACCAAACTGTTAAAAAGAAATATTATGTAAGTTTTATGCGTCGTTTGCATGAAGCTATTCGCAAAAAGGGAGCCACATTTATGGAAAGAAACTCTTGGTTTTGCATCACGATAATGCGCCATAACTGGAAATATTGGTGAATTTTATAAACGCTGTTGCCAGTTCTTATCACGAAAAGTATACTAATTCTCTATAATTCGAGAAATTTGTTTTGACAGTTGTAAATACGAAGTATTCTAAATTGTCAATCTTATTCAATTTAAATTATAATAAAGCTTGGCAATTACTAATATTATTATGAGTATTCTGTAAACATCTTTTTGCATATAATTCTTCTCTGATTTGCATAATTTTCTTTTTTTTATGAACCAAAAATTACTGGTTTATATATTGTTTTTGGCAGATATAAGAAATTATCGCCATAAGAAAAAAATATTCTGATTTCGGTATAGTATTTGTTTATACTATAACATAGAGTTATTGAAGTTTTTAGAAAAAGTTACATATATTTTTTTAGAACTGGTGTTTATTTCTTATTAGTAAATATTTATGATTAAACTGCACACTCACATGTTTGCTTTAAAGTGATTGGTTATGTAATAAACAAAATACAAGTGAATTTATTATGTATTTTCCATAATAAACAATAATATACATTATAAAGCTCCATTACATTTACCAATATTATAAATTATATACATAATATAATAGCTAATCATTTTAGTAGCGACTTGATGGCCCATTGGCTCGCTCTAATAACATACATTACTTTATACTCTTAATAATATACAATACTGTATACCTATCAAAACAGGTATCTCATTTTAGAATATTCACGCCTTCATCAAAATGATTCTAAAAAGAAAGAAAAAAAAATGAATCATTTATGATATGTAAAAAGGAAGGCTTAAAATCATTTAAGCTGAGATTCGGTTATTCTCCTTCTACACTCTTTGATACCATAAGCTTCAAGTTCGTATCTTGGCGGCCACATGGATGTTTATTAGAGATTCTAAGCCCCGTGAAACTGTAGGTCCCGGTCTAATTAGCCTAAAGTGTGCGCAAAATGATCATATACCAACAAACGAAACCAAATTTAATTCTATTTTCAAACCCTTTTATAATAAACGCCATTTTCCAATCAAACATTCAAAAACAAACCATCCAACGAAGATGTATTAGCTATTGATTTGCAATTGGCTATTGATTTTGAGAGCGAAATAAAAAAGCAGAAGAATCTGCAACCCATACCGAAACAAAACACTACTTCTGAAAAATTTATTTTTATTTCTCTAAAAATTCACACACACAAACACACGAATAAATTTAATGTAGATAAGCTAATTATAATGTATATCTTAAGAACAGTAGCATACTGATATAGAACTGACTTTCTAATCATTTTATTTTCAGAAATTTTATTTTTTTTATAAAATTTATTTATTTTTTAAATAATCTATTGTTTCATTAAATATCGAATGTGGTTTACACTTACACTTACAATGGGGTATTCTGTTGCTTTTACGCATAAATCCTCAACACATTTTTATCTTTGTTTAGTTCTATGTAATTCATAATATGTAGAACAATCTATGACGCATAACACTTACCAAAAGACAATTTTTACTCCACAAACCAATTCATTTCAGTCCTATTTCTGTCCTGGTTCATAACAAACACCATTCATTCATCCGACAATCTTTCAACAACTAAGCTATCCACAAGGATTTATGGGCTCTTGATTTGCAAACTAATTTTAGCTGGAAACAAAACAGACATAAACAAAACGGAGCAGAACAGTTTTGTGCGTCATCCGAGTCGCATCCCAAATATACTCGGGAGAAGATTTAGTGCATGCCCCCTGAGCATTGGCAAATGCGGTCGATGCGGTGGCAGGTGAGAAATATGCGGTCGCGCGAAGTTTGCTTCTGGACACGCAACCCATCATCCGGCAGTCACCTGCAGGTGGAAGTCGCATCCGTCGTCCGCTTCATTATGCACGCGGGGGTGGATTCAATTTTTCGGACACCCTTCCGGGATGGACGGTGCCTTGATTTTTAGACGGTCAAATGGGATGGGAATTGAATCTCGCAATGGGCAATTGCCACAATGTGGAATAGGAGTGATGTCCATAAATCGTCAAGCAAATGAGTACTTCAAAAGTTCAGTGAAATTTGCATTACGTGTGTTGTATTCTGAATATACCTGGATATTGGTTACTTGTATTAAAGCGGTTATCAAAAAAGGAAAAAAGAAATATTTAAAGAATGCATTATGAATTTTCTATTTAACAAAATTAAGCTTAAATTTTACTCAAACAGGTGTTCACATATTTGTACAAGAGGAAAACAAAAGGCTTATTTTCTGTCTGAAATCATATTATACGCTTTCTCTAAAACGGCATGCCTAATTATTATATATATATACCTAATTATAATTATACCTAATTATTATTATCATATTATTGTACGCATACTTAAAAACAAATTATATGCTTTAAATGTGGGATGGCTTCAATATGGAATGCGTTTCTAACAGCTATTTTGGTACGGAACAGACGTTCCATGATAAATGTGATAGTGTTTGTTAAATATTTCGCAACTATGCACATTACTCTATTAAAGAACTTCGTAAGACCTGAAGGTTTGTAGGAGAAAGTTTAAGTGCAGCAATTTGTTTCCCTAGAACATGGATACATGCTCATATGCCACCCATACATGCTCAATAGGAATCACACGAATTGTTTGCAAAAATATGCTTTCTGACTATCAGGACAAGTTGAAATGCATCATAACTGGAGATGAGACTTGGAGACATTTCGTATGGTACAAGACCAAGAAAAATCCCGCAGGCTGCCTGACCGCATATGCCATGCTTACAAATGCTTGTCCACGTTCACCTACAAATCTCCTTATTAGCAAATTCGCAGTTCAACGTTACTACAAGCTAGTCTTTGGGTTGAAAGGTTTTTAAAGTTATTTAAAAATATAAGTTAAACAGAATGTTTAGCTTTATATATATATATATATATATATGTTAGCTTTTATATATATATATATATATATATATGTTAGCTATATATATATACTACATAAGACCTACACAAACAAACATCAATCGTTAAAAGTATGTTGATTTTATTATGATATCTGTGGATACACTACTCCACACTAAAACCACAAATAATCTCCCACGACAACAGGTGATGGCGGAAGGGTATTTGCCTTTTAGAGAAGAATTTTTGAATGGCTCTCTCGTGTCGTAAAGAGAAAAACTACCACTAGGTAGCGTGGTTGCTGATGTGAGATGCTAACACTCGCTGTCCCATTCATTGAATTTCCTCGTTTCTGATTGGAGATTGAAACAGATGCCGCCATCGGATACGAACTTTAGAACAACAGACTAGCCATTAGGCCAAAAATCATGATGCAAATTCATTTGAAGTTAGAATTTTATTCAACTTTTGAAATATCTTACAATACAAGGGTAAGTGAAGTTTCCTGTATTTTTCTTTAAAAATAGTCCAGCTGGGAATTTTATTTGTAGAGAATTTCAGGATTATGTGTCATAACGAAATATGTTTCCTTTGCGCTATAATCATAAATGTATGGAGACTCATAAATGTCCGCTACACCAACATATCTCTTGGTTATAAAATGTTTAATCTCAGAAACAAAACATTCTGAAGACCAGACAATTAAACACTGCTTCATAACAAAAACAAAAGCAATGTTTGCATTTATGTATTTCGTAAATAATTTTAATAAAAATTAAAAATTTATTGTTTATGGAGAAACCTAAAAAGCATTTGCATCTGGTTATTCATCAGAATTTTCAAAAATTCATTACAGTTTTCAAAAATTGTTGCTGTTATGAGATCTTTATTTCACATACTGCTTCAATTACATTAAGCTACTAAGAACAAATCTTCATTATGCTTTAATACATGACTTAAATCAACAATAATTTAATTTCTTATATGTCGTCTTAACGGCGACTTTTATGAAAGATTATAATATTACGATAATGTCCAATTACAATTACTTCACCCTTTTTGCACGCAGTTTAATTTACATGAGCAAACAGCTTTTCATTAAACTCTTAATATGGAAAGTAAACTTGCAAGATAACGATGATAAATATTTGATGTATTATATTAAATATTGAACTTAATTTATTTAATATTTAATAATCATAAAAACCCACAGAAAAACAACGATAGTCTTAAAATCCTCAGATTTCAATAAGAAGCAAACATTAATAAAAGTTTTTTATGCTTTAATTGTAAATTTACCTTTAACTTTTTTTTTATATTTCTTTCTAACTGGCAAGAGCTATGTAACCCTAGGTCTACATATGAACATTCTGATGTATATAACATTCTGATGTATATAACATTCTGATGTTGTATTCTATGTAACCCACGAGTATACATATGAACATTCTGTATTTACAGGCCGGAGTGTTAATTTTTGGGCTCAGGAGGTGAGAATCCACCAGAAGTCTTCTCTGGAGATTGCTCGTTCAAAATTGTGGACCAAAATGAGAGTGCAGTGTTTCAAAATGAGAGTACTACTACATCTCTGATGTTCTAATGGTGAATATATTGGAACAAAAGACTTTGTCATTCGGAAAAAAAAATTCCACCAATAGTAATTAAAGATAAGATTAACATAATTACAATATACGTTGCAATAATTTTGATATTACATTAAAAGCAGTTACGTGAAAAATTATTTTGATTTACACTTTTAGCATTGACCGATTTTATAAAATACACTTTTCGAAAAACTGATCGTTTACAAAAGAAGTTAAATGGTAGGCGTTTGGTAACTAAGCGGTTCGGACGCGCCTAAATATAGAACGGAACTCTTAAAGGAAAAAGCACAATGGCCTTGAAAAGAAGGACACGATATAAATTAAACCACATATAATTAATCTTAACAAAATTATTTCACCTTACAAAAACGAAAAAGTAATGAAAAATATAAAGGAATGTTGTGATAGCACAAACATTATTAATTTATTGTGAAATTCATAACCAACAATTAATAATTATAAACCTTAAAAATATTAAAAGTTCCCTTTTCTATTAAATGTAACTTGACTATGTGGATAAGGCCTTTTTTTTATTCAATTATATTTAGATCACATAACAAAATTCAAGCTGTTTCCCGTCACAAAACTTAACAAGACCAAAAAAAAAAATATATATATATATATATAATATTCTTTTTCAAAAATTTAAAAAAATTAAAGACCACCATACCAACACAGGCCACAGTTATTTGATTGAAACAAAATTCCTCATATTTCGATCCAAC
This sequence comes from Caerostris extrusa, assembly GCA_021605095.1. Classification (NCBI taxonomy): domain Eukaryota; kingdom Metazoa; phylum Arthropoda; class Arachnida; order Araneae; family Araneidae; genus Caerostris; species Caerostris extrusa. The sequence goes on along the minus strand of BPLR01017061.1, from coordinate 15,414 downwards.
CAATAAGTTATTGCATTTTTGTTTCAAAAGAATGAATACCTGGGCCTCAGATGATATATGTCTGAAAATAAATGCAAATTTTGGGGTATAAGCTCTATTCAGATTACATTCCGTCTACTCATATTGACTATACTGATGCATCACATACAAGTTCGTGTGTGCACAGTATGAATATATTTGAGATTTGAGGGACGAGGAGTATCAAATCGAAGGATCACTTAACATTTCGAACAGTGCAATGGCGCCATTTGAATATGTTGGCAGAAATGTTTGAACCATAATGAAGCAATTTCAAAAGGTAGTCGATAAGACAGTGGTTGTACTACCGAGATGGCAGAACATAAGGATAGTGCGATTTGAAAATTTTACACAGTATAACAAGCCTGTCTTAAACCGAGCATTAGTGACTGCAAGGATCACTAATAAAGGATTAAGAACAAGGGCCAATGCTCATGCTGTCCTTTGCGTCAACTACTATTACATTGAGCAAACTCACTCTGGCATTTGCACTGATGATGGATAAATGTCAGGAATTTACCCTTTAAAGTTTTTCCCTGACTGTACTGCCCTCCCCCTCATATCCGGCAGTGGACTGTTCTTAATATACATAAGGCTCACCGATGTTCCACCCTCCCCTTTTTTAACTGGTAAGGCCTTTACGAGAGAGAGACATGGAGAAAAGGAATAAAAAGAAAAGCAAGAACTATATGACTAAAATGATTTTCAAAAGTGACTGTATAGAAAAACATTTTATTAAAAATTCACTCTTAAATATAAATAATCGTTCCTTGATCAGAATAAATATTTAATTGTTTAATCGAATAAGAAGTAAAACCTTATTTTTTGAAGATTATCATCTTACATTAATATGATTTAAATTAATTTATTATACATTTTATGATAAAATTTTAACAGCATAAATATGAAAATGTTTCATTTAAAAATTCTCCAACAAAACACCTGATTTAATTTTTGCCGTCGTAAATTACAACGGACAAACATAAAACGTACATAAAGGTTTATATTTAAATTTTTTATAACGCTGTATAAATTATTTCGCGGCTTTTTTTCACATGTAATCTGTAATTACACAACATTAAAAAATTAAGCGATATTAACGAGCCACATAAAATACATTAAATAACAAAATTAATTTTTTATTAAAATATTGATTGGTAATAAAAGTATCATTTTATGAAATCCAAGACCGTCTATTAAAAAAATTCATTTTTTAAAAAAAATTTTTCCTTTTTGAAACCACCCTTTCTGATTACTTTCTTTTAAATTCTACTAAATTAGCATAAAAAAAATATTTCTTCACAACTCCCCCCTTCCCCTCCCTAATTTAAGCAAGCCGTTAAATAGTTTATGCAGAATGAATGTGCTCAATGAATACTTTAAAGTATTTTATTATACCATAAAATCTCGCGGGTAAACAATTTATGCGACCTCTTACCACTTCTTATCGCCCTCCACCTCAACTGCTCACGTATTTTTTTTTCAACTCATGAGCAAATTTTTTGTTTCCTATCAGTGATAACTTTAATGAAGCACTGCCAGGGTGTCACTTCTTCACTCCTTCTAATTAAGTTTGTAAATTTATATTAAAAACTTTTTTCCTTAATTATCTTGCTGCGCTTTAATTATTTACAGCACCAGTGATTTAGGGTCCTTGAGATGATAAGCTTTAAAGTGTATTAATATACATTTTTAATTATAATCTATGAGCATGAAAACATAAATACAATCGATCTTCAGTTAAACGAAACTCGAATTACTGAAAATTTGGACTGAACAAACCCTTTTCAATTATACCCGTCAAAAAATGTAATAAATCAGTATTAATGAAAAATAAGAAGCAATTAATTGATTTCAATTAAAAATTCAAATTCGCAATTGATAAGATTTTCAATTGCAAATTAATAATTGCAAACTGAAAATATATTTTAAATATCACTATACTTACTTTTATTTTTCACGAAAATCTACAGTTTGTATAATCTGTTATATAGAAAAATCTCCTTGCAGGTGTGTCTGGCAAGTTTTTAAAATAGAACTTTCGAACACTTAAGTATTTGGTTGATGCCCTTCCACTTATAATCATTCCTTTTCAACGTTCTAATTTTTAAATTCATCAATATCCCTTACCATAAAGGAAGCTTAAATGCATTCCTTTCTTCGAAATATATCATCTTGCTTATATAAATTTCTAGAGCACAAAGACACTCATCTGATGGATTCACTGACAGACACTAAGACTAGCTGTAATCTTCAAGGAAACAAATAATATAAAAAAAATTTTTTATCAATTCCTACTTTTCTACTTACTTCACTATACTGCAGAAAGTCCTTTATAAATAATTTTCATTCATTTTTAAATTTATCTGGTGCCATCTATTGGTAGCTCTATGCAACTTAAATCTAAAAAAAACTAAAATTAATTAATTAATATTAATTAATGAATTAATATTTCAAAAAACTGTATTAACATCAAGTGTCATCCACTACAAGTTAAAAAAATGTATTTGAACTTGAGTGGATGAATTAAAAATATTTTATGAACGATTGAAAATTTGAACAAGATATATATAGGAGAGTGTGAGCTAATAGAAGGAAGTGAAAAAAAGATTAACTCAAGAAAAGGATTAACTCAAGCTGAGGTGGCCATCAATGTGGAAAAGGCAAAAATTTGAAGAAACAGAAACACCAACTCGGTTTGCGGAAAAACTTTTAAGATCGTACAAAAGAAAAATATTTTGATTCTCCGCGGATTTAGCAAAATTCAGAGTTTTGAGACTTATGTTTATAATTATAATGAAACATTTTATTACAATGAATAATTAACTACAAGAGAGCGGTGTCAGGATGTCCACTAGGCATGATCGTTTTTGCAACCCCTCCATAACTCCCCACAACTATATATATGGTACCGTCTCTTGGGATTACCGGAAAATAATGGAATAATGGGACTTCTGGAAACGATTGCTATATAAAGACCCTCGCAGAACTCCGAGAGAGGATAATTTTTGAAGAACTTTGAAAAGAAAAATTTGCTCAGAACTTTGAGGTAAAGAATACTGTGTAGTTGTGAATAGTCCCATGATAGTTGTTATATTGTTAAATATTATGCTTAGTAGATGCAAAATATAATGCCCAAAGTACATTTAAGGTGATACAAAACGAGCATCCTTTTATTCTTTTTAAATCCTTGCACACGGGGCCTGAATGGCCAAGTGGCTAGTGCTCTGGCGCTCGGTACCACAGGTTTCGGGTTCGAGTCCCGGCGGTGTCATGGTTGTTTGTAGTGGTTCGGAATCCACTTTAAAAAGTAGGTCCCGGTCTAATAAGATCGTAAAGCGTTGCGGGGGCATTGTTACTCCGTGGCTTATCTTCAAGTTAAACGCGCCCCTGGGTAATGCAAAGTGAGTACGTCTGCGCAGCTTTTACTTGCCTTAAGGCATTCAACACCAAGGCGTCTGTGTTTGCCAGCTGCATTAGATAAAAATGTTGCAAAAAAAATCCTTGTACACACAAAACTTAACACTACCACACTTACGTATATCCCTCTATTACTTTGTGAACACAATAACTTAACATGGTTAACTTTAAAATTTATTTATTTTTTTAAATTCGAACCCTCGAACCAATAAATACATGCCCAATAAACAGTGAGAGATGTATATATCTTTTTTGCAAAATGAATCATCGAAGCAAAACCGCCAAACATGCTGTATGACAGCAGAAACAACTATTACAGCTGTTGAAGACGTTTTTGCAGAACAGTGGTTAATTTTTAACATGAAAGATACGTTATTTGTTATGTTTCAAAAAGAATACTTTCTGAATTAGGGCGCAAACTCGGAATCCTTAGCTGTTTGAATACTATCTATTGAATATTAATATGTATTGAATATTGAATATTATCTAACTCGTACCTATGGCATTTTACAGTCAGAAAATTACTAACATTTCGAAAAATGTCTCATTTATAATCAATTGACCTTTCTCCTAAGTGTCATGCTAGTAGTATTTACTGTATAAATTCACCCAGATGGCAAAACTCCTCTCTCTACCTTGAAATACTTTCTATATAGGTAAGACTGGAATTTTGCTTTAAAAGTTTTTCAAGGCTTTTAACCTGTAATCATTCACCATTCTAATCATTTAGTAGATTAATAGTTACCAAAAGGAGCGCCATAAGAAAAAAAAATACAATCACCTATATTTCAAAAATAATTTTGAACGAACATCTACATGAGGGAATTATAGATCGCAACTGAAGAACTTTTTAGTATACAGATTTATAATAAGCAATCCATTTTTCACCAGCCACTATGGTTCTCATTCATAAGTTTAAAGTGTCTGAATTCGTGTTTTGATTTTTTTCTCACATCATAGGGAATTATTACCAGTAATTAGCGTAGTTACTCCGTTAAGCCCTTGTAAAAAACACATGCGCATTCAGGTACACTTTACTGTGACAGGACTCTCATTTTTTGTTTTGAGTTTCTTTTTTAATTGTCATTATTATTATATTTTTATAGTTTAGAGCACATTCATTTAATGGATCGACTGCAGTTTTAGAAAGGAGAGCAAATTGAGATTTAAATAAAGGATTGACATAAATAAACAAACTTGCAAATGAGGGAGATGGTAAATGAAGGAACAAATGAGTTCGGACGTTTCTGTTTGTCACGTACAGATAGAAAAAAAATCTCATTAATATTCATACGCATTCTTGAGAATCTGAGATTCGTGTCTCATTCAAAGTTTAAGAATTTTTGTTTAAAAACAAATTTCGGAATTATCGATGTAAATATTTTCTTTACTTCACCTAATAAACAATATTTATCGATAAAACTTTCATTTTTGTGTTATTTCGTCGATTTAAATTAATTTTATAAAAAGTATTTGTCACAAAGGTAGGGAAACTTTTTACTTTTTTGCAATTCTCATTTAGTAGTGAAACATTTGCCTGCCCCCACCAACCATTTTCCATTATTAAAGATAATTCTCAAATTTATTTATTTTTCAAGTATATTAATTTTTAAGAAATATTAATACATTAAAAAATTCTAATATTATATTAGAATATTTTTAATTTAGAGTTGAAATATTTAGCATATTACTCTGAAAAATAGTTATAGCTATCTTGCTTTCAGGATACGCACGTCATTAAAGAGCAAAGAGTTAGAAGCAAAAGAAATATGGAGCAAAATTTTTTAATTCTGACTGATAATTCATAAATATTATCGTCGTTTTTTACAATAAAGAATACCTTAGCCTATTTAACACATAACAAAAAACATCTTCCCCGTATACAACAGGTTTATTAATCAAAACCGCCCGACAAAAGAAATGTTTTAAACTTTTGGATTTTTGTTTGTGCAAAAGAAACAGCGCGTTCAACATGCAATATAAAGTTTATAGCTGTTTTTACCATAAAATTCTAAGGGGTGAAAAACAGTTTCTTCGAACATGCCTTTTTTTTTCCTTCTTACTTCTGCCTCCGTGATAGGCCGCCCCTAAGAATGCATCCCTTCACCCATTGTGCCTTCAATTTACGATCGCAGTTCGAAATTGAAGTTCTTTTGTAAAGGCCTTTCGCCAATATTTCAAAAATTTTTTTTTCCTTAATTTTTGGCCGAATACATTCTTGTAGTCAAAAGGAGTCTTTTCCCATTACTGAGTTAGTTGTCCGTGCTACACATGCTAGTCTTTTGCAGAACAGTCTTTCCCATAGAATAGTTTTGCAATTTTTTACATTAAAAATTCAGATATAGAAAAATGTATTTGACTCTATTTTGCTATTTTTAAGCACTTGAAAGTTTCAATTGAAGATTCTCAGCCAAAAAAAAAAAAAAATGTCGACAAATGTCTCCAGATCTGAAAATATCGAAGAAAATTTCATTGAATAACGTATCAAATTTGCACAGATTTTATTAATACATAAAAACAATTCTCTATATTTATCTTGTGTATCACTGACTATACTTCAGATCTGGTTGTGATGCGATGTTTAAATTGAATCTAAAGTGCCCGGCATTTGAAAATAATTACACTGAATATCTGTCTAAATTTGATATGTTATTCGTGATATGTTATTGAATGTTCGTGGATCTAGAGATGCTTGATGATGTGGGTTTTCTAACTAAGGAAGTTCAGTTTGAGGCCCACCAACAGATATCGAACAGATATTCTAGCGTCTATGATAGGTATCAGAACGATATTTATATAATACGGCAAATTTAAGAAGAATATCCTTGTTTTCCTTTGAAAGTCCTTTAAAATGCTTCACATGTTATATAAATAACAGTTATGTCATTTTATATTAGTGTTAGATAAATATCAGTTATACCATGTTATTATCATATAATACAAATACCATGAAATACATAAAACATATGCTATATAAATATCAGTTATATCATTTCCATGTTATATTGTACATATTCTGTACTTTTTTACCTTGACTTTCTTAGTTTGATCTCGATTGTATGAATCCTAGACATTACAGTTGGAGGTGTAACTAACTACATTGCGGTGGCATGTGAATGCAATATAGGTCGATCTATCGTGGTTTATCTTGGATGACTCTGAATGTGCTACATGCTTGGCAATGGAGTGGTAGACTATTTAAATCTAAAATGGGCAGCACTTGAAAATTGATATACTATCCAATGTTTTTTCTAACTTTTATAAAATTTTATTCATAAATGTTTTTTAATTAAATCATTTTAGCTGCATTTGTTTTTCTTTTTAGGCAATATAATCCGCATCAATATCCGTCGGTCTCTTTCACTCAGCTTCTCCGTCCACTATTTTGCTTTGTCAAGCTTGTCTTGCGGCGCTGTGTGTACGCTGTGATGACCCTAGATATCATATCACTAGAAACGCCTACACAAGCTGGGATGTTTCAGTCACAGTTACTTCAGCTAATCGGGCTCCTTCAATTTAGCTTCTTTGAAAGTCTGTGAGGGTCTAACATCTTACGCTTTTTGACGAGCATCTAATAAGCATACAACTTTACTAAAGCTACCTCATGCTACCATGATATATTCTTTTCATATTAAAGAAATCTGGCACCTAAGATTGCATTTTAATGTAATCTTACGTACCAGATTTCGAAGCGCATTATTAAATGTCACTTTTATTCACATGTGTTTCCATTATTTTGATAACCACTTGTATATACTTAATACAAAGTCGTAGTCAAAGTAAAAAAAAAATGTGATCATAACCATTAATCGACTCTATTATCTTTATGAAAGAAATTGTTTTTATAATCCATAATATAATAATAATTATAATCTTTTAAAGACTTGATAGATCTGGTTTATTAATTCTCTTATTTGAGAAAGCTTAGCTTAAAGAAGAGACGAATAATAAATTTCCGAGTTTTGAGCAGGAATGAGCAAGGTAAATTAGTAGGATAGAAAGTTTCTTCATTAAGGGTGAAATAACGAGTTCAAATTTCATATCCTCCTTAGGATCTCGACTTCAACTTACATAGTCTCCAGGAATTCATTATGAATGACTGAAATGGTGGTTTGATCTTGGTTGGTTGGTTGTTATAAAGCTAAAATTTCAGTTTGATGTGCTGACAATTACTGGTATAGATATCTCTAAATTAGGAAAAAAATTTTTATTCATCAACCACAACAATATTAATGAATTAATTTAACTAACAATGTAATTTATGATAGAATTAATGTAGATAAAAACGAATTTAGTGTAGCCTTATAAGGTTTTCCGTATCTGGTGATATCATTTTACAGTTTTTATTTTATTTAAGGAAACGTTTAAAATATTTTTATTCCAATATTTCTTGACATATAAGAATTACGTCTTTCTCACGTATCTCTTTATATTATTTTTAGCGGTTTTGTAGATCCAAATAACAGTATATAAAATTCCCAGCACGCTAACATTACAAGAGTGCACCCATCATCAAAACATAGTAACTCGCCAAGAATTTTCTATTTTTTTCCTATGGATACATCACTCATCGCATACAGCATAAGAATATTTTATACACCTTTTCGTTTCCGTTACCAACATGAAAAAAGGGATGCCTGAAACCTTGGGAGGTGCGTCCCCAATCCATATGTTCCGTCAACTTGAAAATGGATGCTAATCAGAGGGCTTTTCGCAGCATTCGTTACTGCCAAAGGCAACGCGTATGAATAATACATATTTTTCGGCTCTTCAGATATAAATGACGCATTTCTTTTGCATTCGCTCCGCTTTTTATGGCTGGAAAATGATAGGGTGGAAGTTTGAAAAGTTTTGTAGGTGGTTTTCTTCAAAAAATGCGTGAGATTTATAAATAATCTCTCGTCTTAGTATGATGTATTTTATTACCAAAAATGTCTGTAACTTGCAAAAATATTACATTCAATAACCAAATTATTACATACACTTTCATGTTATTTCTATGGTAAAAAAATCTTATTATGGTAAATTATATGTATTTACTATTATACGTGGTAAACTACTACATGCTATTTCTATTATATACGTTTCTGTGTTAAACAATACGTGTGTTATTTTATAATGCTTTTGAATTTTAGTAACTGAATTTGGGCAGAAAAATTATCCTTTGTACTTTAAGCTAACGTATTGATTTTGGAAAAAAAAAAAAGTGTGGGTTTGAAAAAAATTCATGAAGAAAAGTGTAAATATGGCATGAGGAAATTAAACTTTGGTATTTTTCTATGTAAAGATTAATCACAGAAAATATTTTAGCTATAATTCCGACATTTTTATAGAAAAAAAAGATATTTCTACAAGTATTTCAAAAATTTAGTTTTCAAAAAATTTAAAAAAATATATAACTCAATATAAAAAAATGTGTTGATAATTGTTGATTATTCTCAATAAATCAGTAAAATTCTAAATTAATATCATCGCTGTTATTTATCTAGAAAAATATTGCAATATCTAGAAAAAATTGAAAAATATTGCACACTTTCAGAAAGAATAAAAGTTAATTTTGTTAAGGTGAAGCGATTATTTTCTATACATGGTTGATTGCTACAATATACAGTCCCCTTCCCCTAAAAAAAAAAAGAGGAAGGTCTTAAAAATTATGTAAAACATAAAAAATGAAAAACCTCAATTATAGAACTACAGTAGCATATTGAATGTTAAGATAGATAAAATATAGGATAAGATACTATAACATAATCATACAGAAATTATAACATAATAAAATACATTAACAAAACATTATAATTTATAACATAAACAATTATTATAAATATGGTATAGCATGATAGACAATTCCTGTAGCAAAATTAAGTCTACGGTACATAAAATAATAAAGTGTTATTTTAAATTAAAATAATAAGTTAATATTTTTAATGGCGGAACCTGAATGGTTGAGTGGCTAGGGCTCTGGCGCTCGGTACCGCAGGTTTCGAGTCCCGGCGGTGCCATGGATGTTTTTAGTGGTTCGGAATCCACTTCAAACCGTAGGTCCCGGTCCTAATAGGATCGTAGAGCGTTGCGGAGGCATTGTTACTCCGCGCCGTGGCTTATCTTCAAGTTACACGCACCCCCTGGGTAATGCAAAGTGAGTACGTCTGTGCAGCGCTTGCCTTAAGGCATCCAAGACCAAGCTGTCAAAGTGTTTGCCAGCTGCATTAGAACAAAAAAATATATATTTTTTAATGGCTTATTTCCTGCAAAGTCATGGTTTCTAGGTATAATTAATAGTTTATTTTCTTTTATAAAATTAATTAAATTGATGATTTTTACATTTTTGATGTTATGAGTTTTGAATCAAATTTCTATGCAAATTAAGAGATTTTAAGATGACCTGATTGTGTTAGTTGTATATTTTTCATATATCTACTAATCTTTAATTTTTTAGCAGTTAAATTAATTATATTTTAACCGATTCATTTTTCTAGAATATTGCTTTAACATCACAAATATAAGGCCTACAGCCTTTAGGGCATAATACATTTGGCAAAGTGGAACCTTCCATTTGTGGATCCTTTCATTTAGCAAAGAGGATACAAGCTTTCAAGATGTTATTCCTGAGTTTATTCTTTCCAGATCACTATAATACCAAAATACATGTAATGCAGAATTTCACCATCACCTCATTTCGCCTGACCGACACTGAATTTGTTACATATCGGTAGATCCTGTATTAAATGACCCATCAAAGTGACCAAAATTTGAATAATATATGACAGATATATAATATATAATTAATATTCATTCAAATAAAAAAATTATCAAAAATATTTATATAATATGAGAGTCACATTCTTCGTTTGGTTTACATTTAAATTAGATATGATAATACGACGCATTAGTATCCTTCACTAAAGTAATTGATATATTAACTTATGTACGATGGAACAGAAACTGGAGCCACTGTTTAAAAATAAAACTATACTACAGTGATTAAATCGAGTCACAGATATGCTTCAACTTTAGAAAAAATTTTTATTTCTCTTTAAGACTTCACAGTTGCAGGGGTCAATAAACTCATCTCGACCAGTTTAATGGCAATTCTTCGCTAATATTTTGTCATCAAAGCATATATCGTGCAATTTGTTTCTCAAATCTAACTATTAGATTTGTTTGAGATCCCGTTTGGATTTTTATATTTCTATTTCGCATACTCAAAGATATACCCATTTTGCTAAAACTTTTGAAGTTTTAAAGGCGGCCTGTTTTAACGATTCTGCCATTTCTCAGAGAAACCAAAAGTCTTTGATAAATTCCTTTCATTTCCCCTTTATCAGACGTGCTCTCCAGACACACAAAGAGAGGATGATCTACTTTTATGCAGATTCTTGAAGTGCGTTTTTATGCACGTGGAATCCCCGAATGCATTAAATGCTGCCCAGATATGTATGAATTAAGGCTTATTTATACGTGATATAGATGAGATAACTTTGTCTGCCGTGGATAACTCTAATGGGAGGTTTTCCTTTTATTTCTCAAGCGATTCCTTAAAAGCGAAATCGTCCTCGTGAACTCGTCTTTAACCTTCACTTTCGTAAAGGGAATTTATAAACTGTGCGTGGATATTATTTCGATAAGCTTTGATAAAGAATTTGAAAGAAAATTGTTGAGGATTATATTAAATTTATTATTTCTTAAATTCATCAGAATAAATACATCTTTATTTTAACAATAATGATATTGGTCCTATTTCTTTTTCAATTGGACAATGATGGGCTTTGTGTCTCAATTAAGTATGCTACGAATAACCTATCAATAGGAGATTTTGGAAAGACATTGCTTTTTGTGAGTTAACTTCCCCTCATTTTTGTTTCTTATGGCAGCCAAATTATTGACGTGAGACATTTTTGATATGCTGTCATGTTCTCTAGACAGTTACTGAAATGTAACGCCAACAACAAATTCAAATACGGGTCCTTCTGCACACTAAATGCACATTTTAACAATGATTTATATTTCACCCTATTAGATTGTGAATAAAACGTTGATATCTAATTTGAGATGGTCGGTTCTAGATCAGATATGCCATGCCGTATATAAAATTGTATGATTATAACATATAGAACAAAAGAATTAAATACGTATAAAGGTAAAAATATTTGAAAATTTTTATGAATTCATCTTGTTAATTAATTGAAAATTTAATAACAACAACAATACAATAAATGACTTAATGTCCTGGAACGTCAGCGGAATTTAAAAACTAGTTTTCCAATCTTATTTAATTGGTTTCAACCGGAATTATTAAAAAGAAATTGTCTCCAGTTACATGACTTTTGAAAGGTAGATATCCACTGTCTATTTCGGAATATTAATTTCCTCTAGTAACAATTTGGAATTAAATTCTGAAATGAATTAAAGATTTGAAGACAATTCTGAACACATTTATTCTAGAAAATTCTTCGCTTAGAAAAATTTTAGTTTAAAAGTTATTGCTCGAACTTTTCATACTTATAAAAGTTTATATATATATATATATATATAATATGTACATTTTTTACATATTTCAAACTATTACCAATTACGATAAGTTAATGAAAAATAATAAATTGGCTAAATGAATATGTTAATAAACGTACTTCAAGATTAACCTCCATTTTTTTTTCAGAAACAAACGATATCCGAAATATATGAAATGTCGTTTTTTGTTGTCTAATATCGTTTTTAAAAAATGTATTCATTCTGCAGTCAAGATACATTCATGTTTTTAAAAACGCATCCACCTAGCCATTTTTCATTGTTTCTTACTAAAATCATAAATAAGCCACAAATGAAAATTAGGACACTTTTGAAAATTATTAATTATTGAAATTAAATTTGTCAAAAATATCAGATAATTTCTAGCTGGAGAAATAAATAAAGAAAAATATCAAATCAATATCATAAATAAATATTATACAGCTGTATATGACTATCTGATGTTCATTAAAAATAAAAAGAATATTTTTGAATGAATTGAACTATTTATTTAATAACAATAATTAAACTTAATTTTAGAATTAGACTGTTATAATCTAGATAGTTTTATAGTTTTCTAAACATCGGATCAAAATATTTTATGATTATTTTTTAACTGTAATGTTGACTATCCTAACTAAAAATGCATTATGAAATATATTTTTAAATCCTTCACTGTACTGATAAGAAAATCCTATTTAAATTTAAATTTAAATTTGACAATAAAATTTATTAAGAAACTTTGTATTTTTTAAACACTAAAATTAATAGCTGAATGTGAACTGTAAACTGAGAGCTTGTTTAGATTTTGAACTAAATAAAAAATATATCTCAGTATAAAAATATCATAAAAATTCGTAGTACACAATATTTGTTTAGAAACAAAGTAAATTCCATACAACTCAAAAAAAAGGGTCCATAAAGTAAATTCCATACAACTCAAAAAGTTTAAGGGCCCATAAAGTAAATTGTACCATAAAAAAAATTTTAATTTTTAAATTTTTTTAAAAATAACTTTTAATTCCTTCGAGACTAAAAAAATTGGATCCTATGCTATGCATCCATGAGTGGTTATTTAAAAATGCACAAATGAATACGGAATTTTTTCTCTGCTATGAATTTTCAGTGCACAGAATCGAGAAACATTTTACTAATTTCTTTTTGTTTCATAAAAAGGAGAAGAAAACTTTTTGCTAATATAATGTATAAGAATATGCAAAATGTCTTCTTAAAATAAATAAAAAGCACCTATAAAGCGAAAAAAAAAAAAGTCTTTTAAAAGAAGAAAAAAATATCAGAACTTGGGGAAGAAGATTTAAATAATAATAATAACAGCAACATTAAGTCTTTGGTTTTGAATCCCGTGGGTTGGTTATTTAAATGAGAGTCCTTCCTTCCCGGTCAAGCACACATCTCCTCCAGTCTTGCCAATTCAGGAATTTAAAAATCTGATGCTCGCCAAGAAAGGTCTGAACTGTGAGGGTATTTGCTGCGGTTAAATAAATATTCTCTGGGAGTTCTTGAGGCTTTTGGGAGGGCTTAAAGAAGTGAAATTCGAGGATAGTGTAGTGGTGGCTTTAAATTAAATGATATCTGAATTCTTCGTTTTATAGGGAGAAAGCTGTCATGTTTCAAGTTTCCCTTTAGTTTAAAAACAAAAGTTGGAAAATTTCTGAAGAAACATTAGGCTTTTTTTGGTCTCATTGTATTTTATTGCTCAGTTGTTTATTAGAGTGATCAGTTAATCAATTTTTTTTAATCTACATTTTTCTAATTCTGCACACTGCGTTTCCCATTCGCTTTAAGGAATGCAATATTTTATTTTCGCTTATTTATACCAAAAACAAATATTGTATTTTTTTATTATTCAATTATATTTTTAAATATCAAAGATGTAGCTAAATAACAAAAAAAAAGCTTAAATCATAGTTGTACCTTTTTAATTTATATAGTTATCATGTGAATATCAATAGGATGTCAATATCAACTATTTTGGCCATGCTATAGTACTAATTTGTGCCACTCTGTAACCTTTTTACCATACCATATTTATCAAAGAAAATATGGTATGGTTTTTCGTGAAATGTTTTGGTTCTATTGCTGTTAACATTACTTTAAATTTGTAATACATTTCCGGTCTGATTGAAGTCTGGAACTAAACTAAACCGGAGTTTAAATTCACTTTTATTATACTTCACTATATAGAATCTACTTTTATTAAAGCTATCCTATGTGATATGGTGTATTATTTTAACGGAATTTAAGATAATAATTTAAGTTCGTTTCAATCATTTTCTTATTCATGATTCCAATTATTCTACAAGTAAGTTGAATTAAAACAAAGAATTTAAACCGTCACCAAATCATTCTGCTTTTTTTTTTTATTTTTACTGGGGAAATTACAGATTTTTGAGCAATATACTTTCTCATCGACTCCTTTTAAAACCGCCAGTCACGCCAAATATTCGTAAAAGGCTGCCTGGTTAAAAAGTTTACATTTTTTTCAATCATATTTAATAAGTTAAATAGAATCAAGATGAAGCATACTTGACAATTTGATTTAGGAAAATACTGAATCGTTGAACACTTTTTCACTGCAAAGTCCTTGTGAAATAAAATTCATTTTTAATTTTAATTGTTTGATTTTTTTCAGTGCTACTGAGATGATAACACCCATTATGAAAGATATAGAATATTCAGTGGGCTCCTAGAATTTAGAAAAAGTTACTATTATTAGAAAATGTTTATATTTCCAGGTGTGAATTGAAAGTTGATTTACTTAGTTGCAAAAAAATCAATTAACAATGTTTCATATGAGGAACTTCGAAACTTGAATTTTGATTGCAATTAAAAACTAATTAGCAGCAGACCATTTAGAGAATTTCAAAATGTCAGTATTAATTATGAAACTCATATTTTTTTTCTGTTAAGTGGTACCCCAGAAACATTAATTTAACTTTTGAAAAAAATTAAATTTTACCTTTGTTAAAATTCAAAAAGTATTCATTAAAGGAATTTAGAGACAGAATAAAAAATTTTTATTGATCATTACTCTTTTCTAAAAAAAAAAATTTAAGGTGCAACGAAAAAAATTCAACATCATAATGCAGGACAAACATTTTAATCCAAATTGTAAGTTATTTTTGCATAAAGAAATAAATTGCATTCCTTTCTCCTTTAAAAAATAAATGCAAACAACGATAAAAACACATTCAGAAATAAGAATGATCAACAAATATATATTGATTAAACCTAAAATAAATAATACCACATAGATATTTAGATTGACATACTAATAGTCAGATATAACTATAAAGAATAGGCCAAAAGAAATTTATTCCAGTTTTTTTCACTTTTTTAACCAATTTTATTAAAATGCTATAACCAATTTTGGAAACTTAATTAATGATACATTCAAACAAGAAATGTTTTTTTGAATATATTTTATTTAGAAATGTAATAACCGAG
>BPLR01017060.1:0-158661 GCA_021605095.1 Caerostris extrusa | reverse complement strand
TATTATTTAGTAAATATATTAAAATAATTTCTGCGTTATGTAACATAATATTTTAAATATATTAAAATAATATATTTAATAAAGAGATTAAAAATAATTTCTGCGTTATATAACATATTATTTTAAATATATTAAAAATAATATATTTAGTAACGATATTAAAAAATAATTTCTGCATTGTATAACATAATATTTTAAATATATTAAAAATAATTTCTGTATGACAAAATTTTAAGAAAAGTTAAACTATACTTACAACTGATTACCTCTGTTTATGTCTCTGCTGTCGGCAGCGGATAGTAATCCTTTCATTAAAAAAGAAAATATGTGTTAAAGTAATTCATTTTCTAAATCAATGATATAATTTTGCAAATTTTCCTGGATAGTGCTTGAAATTTCATTTTCCCCTATGTTGCTTAGAACTTCCTCTGTTTAATCGCCATTATAATTTGTTTTGTTGCCAAAACTCAACGCAAAATTAATTTAATAATTAATTAATTATCCGGTTATTATTTTGTATAATTAATAATATTTCCTTGGAAAAAAAGTAATAAAAAAATATAAAAATTCAAATTGAAAATTTGTCGTATCCAGGATAAATTTATATTTCCAGAAAACAATTTCCTATCTTTAATATCTGTGACTAAGTTAATGAAAATGGCAATGCTATGGTTTGTCCCACAAAAATGAAAATCGTAAATTTAAACTTGTGGAGTAATATTTGAAAATATTATCTAGAGTTTAGTCAACATCAGGGTAAACATATATTTTAAGATATATTTATTTTATAGTTTGCTTATTGTGAAAGCTATCAATATTTAAATGGGCTGACTCATATTAAATAATTCATTATTAATTATATATATTTTAAAATTCACAGATAGGAAATCACTATAATTAAATTAGTTTCTAATAAGACAGTTTTTATTGAGACACCACGAATAATTTTCTGGCCTATTATGGCCTTAAAGATTCATGACTAAACCAAAATGGTACAATATTTCGTATAAGACATGATGCAATATATTTCTTATGTAACAAAAAATAATACAATATATTTTTTACGTAACAAAATAATTATATTTTTATATAACAAAATGATATAATATATTTTTTTTAAAAATGATCTATACGTGATCAATAAAATAATTAAAAATATGCATACAAAATAATACAGTTTTATATAAGCAATACAATGTATTTCGTATGTAACAATGCAATACATTTTTTTCTTCTTTAACCACATCTTGACTTAATATTATATTGATGATGTCATATCTCATATGATATCAAATTTCTTTTGGTTCTTTGAAATTAATGATTTTGGTGGAAAAAACATCACTTCTTTTTAGATAAGGTGTTCAAGAGAGTAAGAATTTGAGGGGTGATTTTCTTTGTATGAACAATAATGTCCTTATTTTTAAACCAACCAGTTTGCTAAATCTTAAATGATTAATAATCTATAAAGCAGCCATTCATTTAATATAAACGAAAACATCTTATCAATAAAAAAAAGTAGCATGCCTAGATTATGATTGGAAAAATTTGCTCAATTATATACATATACTTAAACAGCATTTCTTCTTATATGATATCATACCAATTGATGCACGAAGTAATGAAGATTTTGGTATACATAAATAGCCTAGATAAAATAAAAAGTCAAATTTTCATCACTAGCTATAAAAAAAAAAAAAGATTTCCAAACATTAATGGTTGTACTATGCAATTTTGTAAATTTTTAATTTTTTTCTAGCCTTATTTTTCTAACAGAGAAACAAATAAAATTAATGTATAAACTTAAATGCATAAGGTATTTATCAGGTCTAAAAAAGATTGTTTTTTAAAAGTAAGAAAATTTAACTTTTAACTCACATTTTAACTTGTCCCATTTTTTAGTCTATATAAATAGTATCTTTGATTCTTTGAAATTGATGATTTTCATGGAAAAATATCACTTCTCTAAGTACAGTATTCGAGAGTAAGAATCTGAGGGATGATTTTCTTTGTATGAATAATAATGTCCTTATTTTTAAAACCAACCAGTTTGCTAAGTAAACATTAATAAATGGTTAATGATCTACAAAATCTTGTGAAAGAAATAGGATCTGTACTTTTGAATAAGATTTTATAATTCTCTGAACAGTGTCATCAATAATAATATCAAGTAGAACAAATAGAAAATTGGTTCTTCGGTAAGACCTTGCTAATGATTACATAGAGTCTAAAAAGATCTTTGAAAATTTGTTTTAACAAATTGATCCAGAATTGATTTAATCCATCTCTATGTTTTATCATAAATTCTCAGGACTAAAATCTTGCCCAACTAATATCTTTATTTTTAATTCTGGCAGAAAAAAGTAACAATATATATATGATATATTGATTGAGATTTTTATAGTTAATGCATTTTAATTCATCATATTTACTTTCTGTATTTTCTTCTGCCAAATTCATAATAGCTTGTTATAATAAAATGACATACAATCCAAAACTATTAAACATTTTTCAATATTTTTGATGTGCTTAAAAATAATTATACATATAAACATCAACAGTATTTTTTTTAGACTTAATTTTAAAATAATATTATTTTCTTTTAGATTATGAATCCATGAAAGGAAGGAATGAACCTTTCTTTATTTCATCTGCTTATGTACTGATTTTGAAATAATCCATTTCTTATCAATTCTTTCCCATTGTACCAAATGCATGCCTCCTTTTTCTGTGTTGTTTGGAAAAGCAATTTGCCACAAATTCTAAAATAATATAACATTTGCTTTTTAATTGGCCATTTACAAATTATATATTTTTTAACTTAAAATTTTAATGAATCATTAAAATTTGTAAAGGAATCATCTGTTTTTGATGAACCATTTTTATCACTAATAGGTCTTTGTTATTACATTCATAATGGTATGCTAAAGATTCACAAACAAACTATCAATAAAACACATGCAATTTTGTGGTGGCTGGGCAAATGTTTTACTTTTTGCATGCAATATTTGGGCATACTTGCATGTTATACAATATTTAGACATTTTTTTAATTCCTCCTCACCATAAAAATTATCTGCAAAAGCCCCAACTATACATGAAAGCATCCATACATAGCATACATGTGTGTATATGTATTATCTAGTACTGATTATACATATATGAAATTTTAGAATTGTTCTGTTCTATTCATGTATTTCTATTCATATTCATTCTATTCATATATTGTTCTATTCATGACATTTTGTTTCTTTCATAATTTCAGATTTTCAAAATGGTGGAAGTGACTAAATCTAATTTTAATGAAATGATGCCACTAGTTGAAAAAGCCATAAAAAATTCATCTTTTATCGGTATGCTTTTAATATAATACAATTTAGATAAAACATTTTTTTATTCATAAATAACTTTTTATTTTTCATGAATTTTGATCAAAAATTATTTATATGCATACATAAATATATTTCTGTTTATTTTTTAAAATTATTCTAGGTCATTAATTTTATCATAGTTAATACTACATTTTTAATTGTGTAATTATTTTATTATTATATATAAAAAAGAATAAACATTTTCTTTCATTTCTGAATTAATGTTATTTCTTTTATATTCAAGCTATTGATGCTGAATTTACTGGTCTGACTGTAGGAGGGTCAAATAGGTTCAAGTAATTTATTTACATTTTTGCTATATAGAAAAATATCATTATTAATAGATGTGGATTTTTCATTAATTAGAAAAAAATTAATTTATTACATATCCAGAAGAAGGTATAAGTGGCACTCAGTTGCCCTAAATTCAGAATCTTTAATGATACACGATTGATTGTATGCTTTCCCTGATTTTAAGCATAACGTAATGAATTATTAAGAAATAAATGGAAGTCTTAATAATTATTTTACAGCATGAGAATTATTTACATAATTCACATGTAATTTGCGTATACATGTTTTATGAAATTTGTTTATTAATTCTTCCTCTGTTTTTAAGCATATGAATTAAAGTGTTCTAAAAATATACCGATATTCAAGGCAAATATACTTTTAGAAGTAAAATTTGATTATATTGTTTATTAAATATTGTTTTATTAAAATAATGAGGCACATCACAGAAACTGTCATACCAAAATGTTTTAATTCTTTAGATCTTGAAAATTTTTTGTAGTTTCCTTATATAAAATTTTTGTTTTAATAGTAATGATACTTTTTTTTATGATACTATGAGAAATGTTGTTAAAAATGTATTTAACTTTTATTACATTGTTATTAAGAAGAGAAATAAAAATATTCTTGTATAAAATGTATATGAAAAAATTAAAATAATTTAATAAATTTAGACTCTTTGATACTGTTCAAGAACAATATGAAAAACTTAAATATCGAGCAAGTAGTTTTATACCATGTCAAATTGGTAAGTATCAATTTTTAATGATTGTCTTCTGTATTATTATATTTAAATGTATTATTATATTAAATGGTTTTAAATTTAATATGAAAGTAATAGCTTATCAAGAAAACACTAGCTTATTTTATATCCGTTGGTGATTATTCTTTATTGTGCATATATTAATGTACATGGTAAAATTGGGTGACTAAATTATTTAGAAATATGTTTGATTTTTGTCTTATTACACCATTAAAGTAGCTAATAAGATAAAATTTCTGACTCATTTAAAAATTTTAAAAATGCTATTGCTTTTTGTATAAGGTTTACTCTATAAGGTTTGTTATACTTTTTTTTTTTTTTTAATTTCATATGTCTCTGGTTGTAATTGATAAATATTTTCAGATTTGAAATCATGTTGTGTGGCAACTGATATTTTAGGAATTGCTTTGATTTACATGTTAAGTTGTTGTTGTTAAGATTTTTATTGATTTTTCTCTCTTATGAGTAAGACCTAATTTTCTTAGTTTCTTTTCTTTTCACAATTCTATTTTTTAAATTATCATAACTGAAGACATATATCAATTAAAAAACATATAGGGTTCAGAAATATTTAAACATGAAATGGTCAGTGACTTAATATTAAATCCTTAGAAATAAAATTCATCTATTAATTTATATTTTTCTTGTACCATATTGTTGTTTGATAAAATAACTAGCCAAAAAGATTTTGGTAACTTAGGGAGAAAGAATTAAAATCATTAATGTTTGAAATTTTTTTTTTTTTTTTATGTAATTTCATTTTATATTATTCTTATTTTATTTTTAGGCTTATCTATGTATACAAAATGTCCAAATGAAAACAGGTATAAAACTAATTAAAATTTTGATTTTTGATATTTTATCATTTAATATTTTTAAACATGTTAAAAATTGTCTTTTGAGAAATTAAATTAGACATTGCATATAAAACTTTTGTCACGAGAGGAGATTCAATGGTTTTAAAGAGAAAATATAAATTTGGTTTTCAAAGTATAATGATTGATGTAAGGTAAAGGATTAAAACTTAAGATTTAGAATAAGTTTCTGGATTTTATCTCCTATGTACATGATGCATTCATAATAAATTATGTCCAACTTCTTGACAAATTTTTGTGGAATGCCATTTTTTTTTACTTATTAAAAATTTAAATTTTAGTTTTGAATTATATCAGAGAGCATGAGAAAGAAGCTTTTTTACTGAATCTTTAAATCTTTGTATCTAGCTTGTTCTAAAGATGCAAAAACTAATTAATGAAATGAAAGCAAATTAATGAAATTAATCTTGAAGAAAAAAAGAAATCTATGTAAGATTTACTAACATGAAATATCATATATTTTTTTCTAGTACATATAATATTGATTACTTTTTTTTTCACTTAAAAAGGAACAAAAATTTATATTTGTTCTTCTGGTAATATTTTTTAATAAGTTTAATTTATTAACTGAAAACATCTCCTGTCTCGAAATCTGCCAGCAGGCGGACGGCCTTGTCCAACCATGGGACTGTTGTGACAATAAAAAAGACTTTATTAATTAAATAAAAGTTTTTTACTTTAATTTTTTTTAAATTCTTTTCTAAATTTAAATAGATTTTAAATTCATCTGTGGCTAAACTGAAACAACTTCGCCTCAATTGACAGAATTGCAGGATTAAGGAATCAATAAAAAAAAAACCTTCTTTAAAAAAAATAGAGTTTTGTTAGCATGATGTCTTTGTATATCAAGTTTATTTTTAATATTTCAATAATAATAATAATAATCATTATTATTTATTATTTTATAAGTTCATTTTTTTACCTTAGTTATGCAGTTGAAACATATGTATTTTATGTATGTCCTTGCATGATTGGTAGCATTGATAAGACATTTATGTGTCAAGTAAGTAATTTATATGCATCTTATCATTAGTTATATATCATTGGTAAGAAAGGATATATGCTTTAAAAGCTACTAATTAAATATATCTGAATATATTTTAACAGAATTAAATGGAGGGCTTTATTTCTTTTTGAACTTTGACAACTTTGTTTAAAATGCAACTTTTTCATTTGTTTTAATGAAAAAAACATGATCAGTTTGCATAATGAAAGTCACATCAATATTCACTACACATAAATTATTATGTTCATTAAACATAATCAAATTGTAAAACAAAACCATAATAATATTCGCTATACAGAAGCTCTCATGTTACTCATGTTTAGACCCTTCAAAAATTGTTCTAGAAATTGATGATTTGCTGTATATATATATATATATATATTCACTTAACAAAAATACAAAATTTATATAACAAAAACCCATAATAACATTCATCGTGCATAAGTTTTCATGTTTCTTCTTAGTTAATCACATAAAAGAGTGTGTGTTATGTTGTGTTAATATATACACACACTATGAACTTGTATGTTAAATGTTATTGTATTATGAAAAAGAGAAAATAAAGATATTAAACAAAATAACACAAAAATAGTTTTCATTAATATGAGATGTATTATTTAAAAACCACCGAGTAAATCATGAATTAAAAAACAAAAGAAAGTGATAATTCATTTGATTGTAATTTTAAAAAATTTAAATATTAGATCATTAAAATTTTAGTCTTGCTGTTTGCTGATAACTATAAGCAAAGAGCAGTGTATTAAGTGTGATTTTCATAATTATTACAATTTATTACATTCTCTAATTTGTAGTATTTAATAAAATTGTCATAAATTGATAAAAATATTTTCATGGCTGAGTTTTCATGGCATTTTTATTTATTATGATATTTTTAAACTTATGCTCTAATTTAAAAAAAAAAAAAAAATTATGTATGTGAAACGAAATGTATATTAGTTATGGTCTAATGAATAAACCATAATTTTTGTGACAAATATTAAACTTTGTTGTTATATAGAATATCTAAAAATCATAATATCATTTATTTTTTATTTAAATCAAAATTTAATAGTAAAAAAAAAAAAGTTTGATTTTTGTTTTTCAGTTGAATTTTTAATTATTGTAGATTGTATATGCAATAATATTTCTTTGTTTAGAGCCAGCCAAAAAATTTATTACATTTAAATTTAGAATGAATATAATAAATTATAATAAAAATTCTAATTCATAAATATTTGTTTACATGATTTTCTAATAATTTTTTTTTAAATTGTAGGCATCTTCATTAACTTTTTGAGTGCATATGACTTTGATTTTAAAAGGTAATAATTAAATTAACTTATATATGTGATATATATTATTTAATATTTATTTAGTATTTATTACAATTCCTAATTTTTACTTGTTTAGATTTGGGTAAGGAAAACCTATGGTCAGAATGGACTACCCCCTTGTGATTTATTTGCTATTTATTAAGGTTCATTTAAAGGCTTCTAGTAGGCCGTGTTAGGCTTGTTGGAGAGTTGCAAAAATTTATTATAAAAACAAAAGCAGCAAATTGAATTTTTAGATAAATAAAGATCAGTGAATATTACATTTTATGTAGAAGACTAATAAAAAGAAAATGAGAGCAAAAAAAGTGGTTTTAAGATTTTTAATTAGAAGAAAAAAAGACTGAAAGAAGAGAAATTTGAAGGAAAAGATTGTATATTTTGGAAAGACAATATTTTTATTTTTCAATTACAGAAATAATTTATATGCATGTATGTTGTATTTATAAATTTTGCTGCTCTTCGGTAGGGATACACTAGACCAGGGGTCGGCAACCTTTTGAGTCGGAAGAGCCAAAAAGTACAATTTACAAAAATTTGAAAGTTTTTAAAGAGCCACAAAATTTTTCTTGCCAACCATAAATAGTACTCGCATAAATAAAGTTTTTTGATAAAAAAAAAAAACTAATCTATCTATTCATAAGAAAAAATATCTATTTATTCATATATAAGTAGTGTTTTTCACAACAAATTAGATAATATATATATGGCATTGTTAGATAATTACTTATTATTTAAGTAAAAAATTAAAGCAATTAAACATTTACTTACAACACTAACTTGTACTTCAATAACAAACAATTGAGCAAACAAATTCAATGGCAGCGGTGGCTTTGCATGGTTATTCAAGTAGAAAATTTAAACTTAACTAAACAATGTAACTTGTACTTAAAATAAAAAAACAACAATAACACACATTTGAACAAACAAATTCAATGGGAGCGTTGGCTTTACATGGTTTTAGAAAGTTTGGATAAATTTGGCTCATAACTTGTTGTTTTAAGTTTCAAACACCACTCTAAATTTTCATTTGTTAGTTGGCTTCTTACTTTACTTTTAATTATATTCATGCAAGAGAACGCTTGCTCGCACGAATGTGTCGATCCGAAGATAGTCAGCACTCCAAATGCCAATTTCTTCACCTCACTGTAGCAGTCTGGAAGACTATTCCATGCGTCGAATCTAAGTGCCTCAACTCACGGCATTTCTTTTAAAGCTACCCACTTTTGTTGCGTTACGTACATACATTTCTAGATCTCCAACTTTCCAACTTGCTTTTCAACTCTGTAAATTTTCCAGTCCACAAGGCTTTACTTTTTAAATCGATCAATTGCATTTCTAGAGACCCAGTATCAATTCCAAATGGCTCAATGTGGATTTCGTTACTATTTGTGTTGAGAGGATTTACTATGAATGCTAGAGTGGTTATGTTGGTTTTGAATTGCTCAAATCTGTCAGCAAATTCATCTTTAATTTTTTTATAACTAATAAATAAATAATTAAAATAAATAATTTAGACACGAAACACTGTTTGTCTCACTCTCTCACGTACTGATTGACTATAAATACATAGTTTCGTCGCATCTGTGGTCGCCTCCCGTGTGCGGTGATCGTCCACTGGCACGAACGGACTTGTCAGAACGTGTTTATCACGGCGCAATCTGCACATTTTAGTTTTTTTTTTTTAAATTTTGGCAAATATTAGATACTTAGTTTACGAGTAAAAGTGTTATGCCTAGCTATGCCGAAATCAATGAAAATTGCCAAACATATAAACAATCTAAAACTGCCAATACCTACCTACTTTGATCCTCATAGTTCGAAAATAGGTTTATTGAATAACAATTTACGGGTACTAACACTTATAATTATTATTTTAACGCTAATTTTTAAATAATAAAAGCTATAAAATAGATAAATAATAAAATAGGTAATTTATTAAATATATATTTTAATAAAAGCCCTTTCGCGGTAATATCCAACAGTAGTACTTTGTTTCTTTTTTGACAATTCTTATTGACTTCAAAAAGTAGTTAGGTATCTTATTTGAAAAATATGTATAATATGTATTTTAAAAATATAAAACTTATTATGTTACCTACTTTTACTTCGTTTTTTATTATTATTATTATTATATATATATCTATGTACATACATAAATTTGAGAAGATAATTCGCTACTTGAAACAAAAACTATACGGCACAGCCAAAGCATTGATGAAGACGCCAAATTGTCTTGCGTCGAAAGCGAATTAAAACTTACATAGAAACATCCGACGACGCCGTCGTTCGAGAGCTTCCGATGAACTGACGACAGTGACGACGCATGTCACGGGGGAGGGGTGCGGTGAAAAGCGAGTACAAGTGGCTGAGAGATAGAATCGGTGCCTAATCCTCGTTAATCGATTCAGAACGATTTTTAAATTTTTTTGGATAAAATAAATTATATTTGCGTATGGAACTAAAATAGCTTCACATCCAAAGAGCCGCATGTGGCTCACGAGCCGCAGGTATAGACCAAACTTTTGATAAGCCAGAGTAGACCATAGTTATCTCTACTTACAAATTTTAGAATTTTTTTTATGTAGTGAAAATATTGCTAAACTATTTAAAACATTAGCTAATTTACTGAAGAAAAAAAAAAAGGGCTTAATTGACTTGTTGGTTCATGTTTACTTACAAAAAAAGTGGTACTTAAGGTAAAATTACTTTTACAGGGTGACCACTACCCAGGTAAAAGTAAGAGTATGGTGAGCAATATCAGGAAAAAATTCATATTTTCTTCTTTTTTCTTAAAACTGCTGGCATTTATATCATAAATCTCTGGCATTGTTCTGCATAGTGAGCAAGAGCTAAATTATGAGGAAGGTAATAGGAGCAGTGCCTTATTAGTTTCCCAATGGCAATGCAATGTTCTGTCATCACTTTGTGCTGCATACTGTCTTTTTTTGTTTTTACTGCACCCACTCCACCAAGCTCTGACTCGAATGAGAATACACCGCCTACTACAGCTAGAACCAATTTTCTTCTAGACACTGTTCTGCTTGCAATAGTCAAATAGTCCTGAGTTAGTTAAAAAAATTTCTATCTGTGGGCTTTACTAATTGCTATAATAACATCATGCATCTCATCGTTTGTAATGGTGTGCAAATTTAACTGTAAATAGATAAATGCTGAAAAAATATCCCGAATTTAAAGTTGGCTACTTGAAAAGGAAAAAATAATACCAAAGTAAGATGTAAAGTGAGCCGAACTATGTTCTCCTCCAATATGGGCTTGCAACCAGTTAAAAATTATGCCGCAAAAAAAAAAGCATAAAGTTCATGAAATGAAATAGGATAAAACCAATTTATTCTCTCATATTCTATTATTGATATGACAGATATTATTAACTTCTAAGCTTTATAATGACTTCTTTGAATTTAAATGTGACCTGAAAATGTTTGTTGATTATTTCAAATGTTTTTTTTTTTAAACTTGATTTTGAAAATTTAATATTTGCTTATTTATTCAAATAATTTTCAACTTCTCTTATTGACAAATTTATATTTTTATGTAAACATAAACACCCCTCCCCTTCCTCTCTACTTGCCCCATTTGTGTATAAAAAATAATTTGAAATTTTTCTCTGGTCTTAGCTGTTGATTATTTTTGCCAGTCTATTTTATCTGTCCATTCTAATTAAAAGAAATGACAAGTTTTGAATTTATAAACAGTTTTTTTTTTTCTTTTTCTAAAATATTAGATTTTATTGATAAACTTTAATAACCGTGTCAAAGTCATTTTACATTTTTGTACTTAGTATAGAATGAAATTACTGCACTTCTTATATTTATTATTTGTTTGCTTCTGTATAATGATAGTAATTTCTCTACATGTCCTCTTTTCCTTTTTGTCAGGCATTCCTTAATATGTTTTTGTATTTTCAGAGACAGAATAATAACCGTGTCAAAGTCATTTACATTTTGTACAGTATTAGAATGAAATTACTGCACTTCTTATATTTATTATTTGTTTGCTTCTGTATAATGATAGTAATTTCAATGTCCTCTTTCCTTTTGTCAGGCATTCCTTAATATGTTTTTGTATTTTCAAGAGACAGAATAATGTAGTTATGTAATGTAAATTTGTATATTTTGCAGATTTTTATTTTCTCTATCTCTTTCCTTTTGTTATACTTACACCAAAATTTTTACAGACCAAAAAAAGGCATATGATGCAAGATTTATTTTCTTTAGTCAAAAATGGATATCTTTATTCTTGAGAAATAAATAGTCTATTAAAAGTTAATTTAATTGTTTTAACTTCCTAGTAAGAAAATAATGCCATATTTTATAATTATTATTATAAATATTTAAAAAAAATTTTAACAGAAATATTCTTAGATAATAGAATTAGAAAATGTTATGTTTATGTATAAATATTCTGTTTATGTTATTAGATTCACATTTTTAATAAATAATTATTAGAAGTAAATTAACTTTAATTGTTTAATTTGTTTTTTGTTTCTTTTTACAAAAAATAAAATTAGATTGTAAAAATTATCATTGTTTTAGATTTGAAACATTCAATAGTATCAAAACCTAAATTGAAATAAATTTTCCTCCTCATTTTGTTAATAAATATAACTTTTTTTTCATTAAAAACAATTTAAGGAATAAAATCTGTGAAAATCAATGTGGAAGAAAGGGAGAAAAAATCTTGAAATAAGACATGATGTATAAATTTTAAAAATTAAATGAATGCTATTTGTGATGCATTAAACAGTTTAATTAAATTTGTTTATTAATGAGTTTAATAAATGAAAATAAGTTTTAAATGCAAATTTATTTTGAAATTCTGTAGCTTTTGACAGTGTAAAATTGTGGAAAATCTTTATAAGTGTTGGGATTATTAAATATTTCAGAGGCCATATTTTTCTACTTTATTAAATGAAACTGAAAATTGTGTTTTTAATTATCAAAAAATGAGACTAATTTTAATTTAAAGTTAAATAGTGTATTTAAAAATTGCAATTTTAAATGATATTTGTTTCGTAAAATTCATTAGTTGCAAAATTTAAATTAATTCCAAAGTTATTTGTTATAGTTTATAAATGATGGAATACCATACATGAATGAAAATGAACAGAAGCAGGTATGCCAAGAATTTAAAGATGGAACTATAGGTTTGAGTTACCAAAAGTAATTTTCAAACAATTAGCTAATAATGCATGTACAGTTTTTATGACAGTAATATTTCTAATTTTATTATGATCATACTTTGTATCTGACCTACATCATACCATTATTATTTCATTGACTTTTAACTTTTGAGTTTTATATTCTCAATTGGCTGTTTTATCTTGAATTATCCAATTATTTCATTGATTTTCGATCTATTACATACTGAAAATAAATTACACTGAAAATTAATCAATATTCCCTCCTTTTTATTAATACTGATCAGTTGGTTTCGAGTCTTAAATAATTTATAAAATAAAAATGGGTTTTTTTTTTTTTTTTTATGTTGGTTTTAAATTTATTGATATTAGGACTAACCATAACAATAAAAAAAATAAAGAAGTTGCTGAATCAAATTTTTAATGATTTAGAAAAATATAATATAATATAAACTTTTCCAGTCATTGAGAAAAACTTAACAGTAATTTATCTAAAATGATATGATTTTATAATAGATTATTCTTATAAATTTGGTCTAAAATAATTATCCACCCTTAGGCAATGTTATTTAATATATGTAAAATAATACTTTGTTGTTTTTTTCGTATGTTTTTTTTTTTTTTTCGTAGAATGATGGCTCTTCAGTCTAAAAGAGAAAGAGATATACAAATCAACAATACAATTTTGAAAGTTAGACATAATACAGTTACAAAACCTTCTAATGAATCATCAACAGATGATAACAAATTAGTTCTTCCAATTGATAGAAGTAAGAATAATTTTTTAAAATTATTTGATTTGCATCCAATTTATGATTGCTTGTTGATTATATTTAAAAGTTTTTATTATTCATGAAGGATGTATGATTTTTAAAAATTATTTATTTATTTTGCTAAATTCTTTTATATTACTTTAACATATATACTTTTATATTACTTAAACTGCATTAAATTTTGTCAGTGAAATCCATGCATTTCATTAATTAATATTGTAAAATACTTTCCTATCAGTATTTCTAAAATATTATATAATTTTTTTTTTTTATAAACCTACAGAACACTTTTTATTGACATTTTTTTTTCCCCCTTATTATAATTATTATTTCTAATTTCACAGTTATTATTTTGTTAATATCGATTCAAAACTTTTTCATATTTTACACTTATAATTATTTAAAAAATATTTCTTTCTTATTTGTGCATAAAATTCTGTGGTGCTTTATTCTGGTTCATAGTGCAGATTCTTTGAAAAAAATATTTGAACTGATTCTTAACTCAAAATTGATAAATTTTTATTTATTTTTACATATTACCATAGTTTCCTGCATATAATTTGAAATACTTCCAACCTACAAGCATAATTTTCAGCTTGAAAAAACAAAAGATCTCATAAAAACCACAATAATGTATAATCTGTGGGCGATTTGCATTTGCTCCTTAATGTGCTATGTAATCGAAGTTAATGCAGTTAGATTTTCATGGAGTGCACTGACCCCACAGGGGCCCAACTCCCTTTGAATTGGGAACTTGATAAAAGGAAGTTTAGAAATAAGGAAATACTGAGATAATGACTTGAAATTTGTTTACACAATTGTACATGACGATAAAGCCACAAACAAGATTGCAAGTTAGTCAATTGGAGTGCTTGTTTCTTGAAGTTTTCAATATTGTGAGGAGATTAGGAAAGGTATCAATGATATTTTAGCTTTTGCAATAGTTGAAGAGGAGCAAGTTCATTAACAATCAAAATTTTTTTGTCACTAGTAGTGAGAAGGTTTGAAGGATTTTGTTTTGTATTGGTGTCGGATATTGGAACCATCTTAAAAAGTTAAGCGAAAGAAGTGTGCAAGTTGATCTTGTTGTGAAGTAATTCCTTGCTTGTTGCCATGGGATGAATTGTCCTTTCTTTGGTGTTGATTTGAGAAAGGCTTTGCAATATCTTTGGATGACTACATAGTCTTTTCCCTCGTAGTTTATGCAGATAGGGCTAGAGTATTTTTTATAATTTGGTAGTGATCTTAACCACTATATATCATATACATATGCATGTGGCATAAATTAACAAAATGTTTTTTAATTTCAAAGAACATTTTTGATGCCAGAATTATGCATCAAAAATTATGCTGTAAGTTTAAAATTATGGAAACCAGAAAGAAGATGTATATGAAAGAACTAAAATAGTAAATAAGAGATGATATTTTTTTGACAATTTGTGATGTTTATATTTGGTAGAGATAACAATTTTGACCAGTATCATAATTAAATAATAATTTGATCTCCTGTGAAGCATTTTCCATTCTTATTTTTAATTTCATTGTAGATATTTGTCACACACTAAGGACAAACCAATGTAGATTAAGCATAACATTTAGTCAAATAATTTATTTAAATGCATATGTTCCATCATCCATACCTGTTATTTTTCTTTCATTATGTTTATTTTCTCCCTCACAAAGTTTTGTTAACTTTGTTGGTAAAAAAGCGTTTCAGGTGATGGTTTTATAGAGTTGATTTTTTGTGAAATTTCCAAAAATGTTTTCATAGTTTATATGCAGAGGTCTTTAATCCGCACTACAAAATTCTAATATATTATATATATTTTAATATATGGATTATAATTAGGAAATTATGGCAATAAATATATATGTATTTGAAGTTAATTTTTCTTTGAAATTCATTCATAAATTTACAAAAAAAAAAAAAAAAAAAAAAAATTATTTGCTAGCAAGAATGGAGGAGATAGTGAATTTTTAATATTTTATTGCAATGATAGCATTTAAAAGAAAAGAAATATAGTTAATTTTTAGCTTAGTTAAATAAAAACTATTAATAATTGGTTACATGGCTTTGAAGAGATAAATGATAATAAAATTTCTTCTTTTTATGTATAAAAATTTCTGGTTTGATATTTTTAAATCTAAATACAGCATCCAAATTTTACCATCATCTATTATCTTTAAGAGAAACTATTCTATATTTAAATATATATATATATATATTAAGTGAATTAATAAATTGATATATTTATATACAATGCAGCATAAATATGGGGACGCTGACTTTTAGCAAGATTTCTTCCCTGGCAAAAAAATGAACAAGCTTTCAAAACCCTCCCAACCACTCTTGGTATTTTGTTAGGAAACCGGGAGGATTTTCCAACTTAGATCGAGATTCCTTCAGACTGCTTTTTCTCTCTTTCTTGAGTCTAGCCATGCTAGACAGTTCCGAGATTAGTAACAACAGCAACAACAACATACAGCATAAAAAGGAAAAAAATCAAAAATAATTTATCATTATCATTATAATAAATCAGTAAATTCCTAATAAAAGCTCATTATACTGATTTTTATCTCGCATTGTATTTTTTGGTGTCCCCTATATTAGTATCCAGCCATTTTCTGCATGTTGTTATTCCATTTGTTGTTATATTTTAATTACATCCTAGTAAAATCTTTTTCATATTTATGAGAGAATGTGCCATATTATTAGGTAAAATGTTTAAGTGCAAATTAATGAAATATAGCTTTAGAGACATGTTATATTCCAATTCCCTGAATGAAGAAATTATATTGTCTACTATTTCTTCATAATTTTAAGACTTCATAATTTCTTACTATTCTTCAATTTTTTATGTATGCTTCAGAAGCATGTCTAGCTTCTTTCTCAGCAACATTCAATTTATTTATATTAGGATCTTGCAACAGTTGTGCTACTTGAGTTTCAACAAAATACCCTCTATTATTTTGGTCTTGCTTGCATGTAGAAATGTGTCTTTCTTATATCCAAGCCTTTCACATTCTTGTGGGTTTTTTGTAAATAATAAATTCAAATTTGTGCATGCTTAACAGAGGGGCATTATAGATACTATATATGTACTTTTATATAGTAACACTACACAAACTTTTCCATAAATTAATTGCATAATCTGACATAAGATTGCATGTGTATGACTTTCGATTGACTGAAATTGATTCTGAATATGATATGCAACTTTTATTTTAACGTAAAGTGCAAAAGAATTACAAAGATAAAACCATACCATGTTTTAAGGCAAATATGTGAACAATTGTACTGTTTGGAAAATCATAGCCTGAGGGGACTGTTTTTTTGGAGGTTTTTCCCCCTATAAGTTTTGGCAAACATTGGAATCGGAAAGAGAAACACAACTAACTAATAAATAGTGAAAATCAGTAGTGTCTTTTTTGTCATTATATTCCAAGGTTCTCTAAACAGATTTGAACTGATTTGGCATACTATATTACTATATAAGTAATTTTCTTGTAAAATGATTCATAATAATTTATTTGTTATATTTGAATTTAGTAGTGTGAAGCTTATAAGAATAAATTATTATTTTAACAGGAAGTCATTTAAGGCCAAGTGGTGTTATTTAAAACTAAAACAATAGTAAATATTTAGCCAAAAATTGTATGATGCATATTTTTTGTCAAATTCTTCTCATAATTTATAAGCTCTTAAGTTTGTTATTTAATAATTATTTGCTTCCTTACAAATTTTTTTAAAAATTGTATTATATTAAACTGAAGAGAATGAGGTGGGCCGGTCATCTCATGAGAATGGAAGGTAATAGAGCTGCTTTGAAAGCTTTCAATGCAATCCTTTGTGGACAATGACGAAGGGGAAGACTAAAAAGAGATGGGTCAACAGTTAAGACACTGATTTTAATGTTATAAAAAAATGGAGGTTCACGGCCAAGAGGAGAACAGCCTGGCTGGATCTTTTTTATAGAAGGCCAAGTCCCACAACAGGCTGTCGAGCCAGTTATGATGATGATTGTATATTATAATATATCTTCATAGTAGAATAATTTTATTCATGGTATTCTTAATCAGGCGATTATCTTATTTTGTATAGTTTATTGATATAAAATTAG
This sequence comes from Caerostris extrusa, assembly GCA_021605095.1. Taxonomy (NCBI): domain Eukaryota; kingdom Metazoa; phylum Arthropoda; class Arachnida; order Araneae; family Araneidae; genus Caerostris; species Caerostris extrusa. Next base: position 140,973 of record BPLR01017060.1, on the reverse strand, counting down.
GCATTTTTTAAAAATTAAAAATATATATCTTCAGAAACTTTTTATTTTATTTACTTAAATATAGCGAATTTTATTATAGAATGATTATATTTATTAATAGAAAAATTATATTATTCTATATCTTACATATTGTTATTATTTTTAGTTCTATAAATTTCAAAATAGATTCTGGAGAAAATTTTGTATTCTGAAATGTTATAAATTTTAATGGACAATGCATAAATAAGATAATAAAGCTCCTGCATTTCTTGAAATTCAATTTATATTATTTTGCTTCTATGATTTTCATTAATATTGCTGTTTTTCAGTATGCCCTGTGTATTTTTCAACTGACTGAATTAAGAAATAAATACCCAACACTCTGGGCATATGTTGAAGATGATAAAGTTAGTATTTTTATCAAGTTATTTTTATTATAAAATAGTATGATTATATTTTCTTTACTTAAAATACTATATTATCATTGTGGTTGTTTTTCCATTATAAAAATAATTTCTTCTGAAGTATTTCTAACTTCTCTTTTACTGCACTTATTCCACCAAACAACGACAGCTTTTATGACTGCCTTAAAAGTAATTTGCATGTTTAAATTATTATGAATATATGTGATCATATTTCATTGTATGTGTGGTTAAGATTATGTTATTTTGCTTATTGACTGTTTAACATTAGAAACTTCATAATTGAAATACTACAATCATTGACAATGCAAGTTACTGATTGCCGCTGAGGGATTATAATAATAATAAAAATCATTGTGGTTTTCAAGTAAAATGAGTAGGAGGCAGAAAACCAACATAATTTGATAAACAATCAAATTTGATTTCATCATATCTGGTTATATTATATTACTTTGTAATATTTCTGCTTTAAAATAAAAGCATGATTAATTGTTATACTTATCTATTTTAAATAATTGCATGATTATTGTTTTTTAAAGAGATGCCAATTATTATTGCTTTAAATAAAAGAATCCCTAAATACCATAATTTTCACCAAATTTGTTATCTTTTAAATTTTCTTGTTGTGAGAAGCAAATTAATATACATATATAAATCATAAAATTTTCGATATGCTGGTGAAATTTTATTTCTGTTCTATTCTCATTTAGTGTAGAATTATTAAAAATATAATTTGAAAAATATTGCAAATCATTCATCATTACTTCATTATAAAATTTAGCATTATTATACATTATTGAATATCATTATAAAAGTTCTATTCACTGCATTAATAAAAAAAGATGAAAATTTAATATATGATGAAGTATAAGGCTAATTTTTAATCAAAGAACTCTTTTAAACTAAAATACGGTATAACTTAAATTGTTTTTAGTATATTTTAAAAATAAAAAATTCTTTTTATATTCTAATTAATGAAAATTATTCATGCAAGATAATGCAATGAGTTTACAAAATTATCAAAACTATCCACAATAGAAGCCTCTTTCCCGACAGCATTAAAAGCGTTCGTACATCCATTAATACTTCAATTATCGATCAAAATATTCAAATCAGTTTAGTTGCATTTTATTTTAATCAAAGCATTATTAATAAAAATTATTCTTTTGGGCTTCTGTGATAGCAGTTAACATAATAATTCTTTTTTTTCTCTGTGAGTTGAAAGCTGACAGTAGTAAAACTCTCAGTATAGCTCTAGATAATGATAGAAACTAATGATTAAACATATTAAATCTCTTTCTGATTGCTATATTTATCAATTACTAAACATATTTAATATTTGGCTCATGAGTAACATGTTAGAAATTATGTAGAAAGCAACTTAAAGCATTCCTTTATATTCCATTCTTACAGTTTTTATTTATGACCTTTTCTAATTTTTTTCCATCCCATTTTAACAATAAACTAATAATATTTATGATCAAAATAATTAAAAACAACAATGATTGAGATCCCAATGAGTTTTCTTGTTTTACTTTAGTTTGTTATTCAATCAGTAGCAGCTGCTATTGATTTTAAAAAGACGATTGGTCTCCTTCATTTATTTCAAGTGGAATTTATAAATTTGAGAATTTATTCCTAAAATTATGTAATTTTTTTAGAGTTTTTCTTTGTTAGTAGACAAAGAGGTTATGTTTGGTTTTGATATAATGTGGTTTTTTTAACTGTGTGATCTACAAATTTGTATGATATTTTTCATCCATGTCAAGTCACAATTTAATGAATTGAGATAAAATAGTTTACAAAGCATAAATCTTTAAATCAAGTCAAATCAAAATATTCTAATCTAAAATTACAAACTTTTTATATAAATACAAAGTTAAAAACAAATATTGTGTTGTAGTCAAATATTGTGTTGTAGTCAAATATTGTTTGTAGTCACAAATATTATATTGTAGTCTGGATTATTTTAGTAATATCAAAGCAAGGGGGATTTTTAGTAGTTAAGGTGCTGCATAAATGTAATTACTAATTTTTACATAGCTCAATTATTCTTGCATAAAATTATGTACTGAGTTATTCTTGTATAAATTTACTACAATTTTAAGATATTGTAAAAATTAAAAATGAAATTTACTAAATAATTGAGTACTGAAATTGAACATAATGTAAATTTATTTAAAAGAAAAGGAAGAAAATTCAGAAAGAATTTTCTATTCAAAAAATTTTAAGAACTATGTAGAACTTTTTTAAATTTGGTACAAAAAGTCTTTAACTGGCAGTAGGCAGTAATAATTTAGGCAGTTATATTGCTTGACTAGATCCAAATAAATGCATTGTTCTTTTATATGTTATAAAAAGATATAACATAAAAAGGTTTGATATATTTTATAAATCAAATGCACAAAAAGCTTAGATGTACGTTAGTATAATGTGTGCAGCACTTTATTCATTATTACATTTTTGTACAGTGTTTTTGACTATCTTACAGATAATTGTCAAGGAAGTTTCACTTGAGGAAAGAAGGAAATTAGAAGAAAATATACCACATGAAGAAGAAAAGTATTATATTTAATTAATAAAATTTTTTCTTTTAAATATCAGGAAAACCAAAGATGTGGTACATTTAAATGTTTTTCTTCTTAGACTTTTAGATTATTTCTGTGGTTTCACAAGGTTTTTAGGCTGCTAAGAGATAATCAAAAAGGTAGGTTTATGCACAGTGAAGTTAAATGCTATTTATTTACAAATTTTTTTATCATTGAAATTTATTTTTACATGTAGATTAAAATCCTGGTATAAATATATAAGGTGTCCACAAAGTTTCTTTTACAGTTTCAAACATTTAATACAATGGCAAAAGGACAGTTATTGCCAACTGAGACATATATATTTAATTTTTGGCTCATTTAATTTTTAAAAATTATTTTAATATGGTGACCATATTAAAATAAATTTTAAAAAAAAAAATTAAAAACTAATGGTGTCCATATAGAGATTAAATTTATTTTAATTTTTATATGGGTATTATTAATTGTTGAGACACATCAAGATGGTAGATGTATATGTTTGCTATATATCCATATAGAGACAATGCCATCAGTGATCCTCTGCTTTAGATTAGTCATGTCTCGTAATTTTCTTCAGTACACAACATCTTTAACAATATATAATCCCATAAAAAGATATTGAGGGGAATGCATTTGCATTACAAGGTATTCAAGGCTATATTAAAGTTATCATGCATTGAACAATGTTATGGGACATGACTAATCTAAAGCAGAGGATATTGATAATAATATTCTGAATTACCAGCGTGGATGAGGGGTATTCTACAACAAACGTGGCAAAAAAACAAGTACCATCTTGATTGCTTTATGCTACTAATGGTGTCAAATTAAATGAGGCAAAAAATTTAAATATATATGTTTTTTATTTCGTTAATATTATTGTAATAATTATAATAATAATTTCCACTTATATGTCTCTTCATTTTTGAATTGTAAAGAGACTTTATGGAAACATTGCACATTAGTTCAGTGGTATTTAAACTGTTTATATCATCTGCATCCCCCTGACAAGAGAAAATTCTGTTACACTTTCCTTGATCTCCTTTAATATTAGAGTAGTTTAGATACTTTATTGAGTTTAATTTATATCAGCAATATGTGAAAAGGAAAGTTATTTTTAATGCAAAATTTAGAAATAAGTTGAGTAATTTAATTTAGCTGCATTAAATTTTTTCCCCATCAGAATATTATCATTAGTTAAAATTAATCAATTATATTAAAATGTGTAATTATAGTTAAATACAAACATTTAATTTCTTATAACAGGCATAAGTTAATCAAAAGGTTTAGATTCATCAATGTTAGTGAAATAAGAACTTGTTTTTTTTAAAATTTGTTTTTATCCTCTGACGTTCAATTAGAAAGTTATCTCTAATTTATGTACCAATATTTGATTTTGGTTATTATAGTAATAATATGGCTTATTATAGTAACCAAATAAAAACTCATTTCAGCATAAATAAATTTTTAATAAAGAAAATGAGAATTTCTAATATATTTTATTTATATTTTAAAGTTAAAAATTCCTTAAAAAATCAGAATATTTTCTATTACTTATTATTAGCAAAAAAAAAAAAAAAGCCATAATAATAAAAATTTGTGGACATCAAAGAGTTCTTAATTGTTTTTGCTAATTTCTCTTTTATTTAAAGATAATTTTACTTATCTCTTGGAAATACTATTTTACAACCATCTTTGGATATGATCCATGCGGTTAGTACTCCACAAATTGAAAATCAATGCATTAGTCCATTATTTTAATTTTTAAAAATTGCTTATATTTTTGTTATTTTATTTATTGTCTTATATATTTTTTGTTTCTATTTATTAAGCTGATTAAGTTGCATTAAATTGATTAAATATCAATCAGATTAAATGTTGTATTGTAATTTGCCTCAGTGTCCTGCAGTGCAGGATGGACATTCCATGAGTAGTCTACTCATGGATGGAGGAAAAGTAATCACCTAAAATAAAATAGGAATATTTTTTTTTTGTGAACATCTTTATTTAAGTTTATTTACTTTTTAAATTTAGGATAAAAACTTTAAAAACTGAAAGGTGTTTAAAATATATTCTTATTATGTTTTTTATTTTATGATTACATCGAAATAATTTTGTTTTTCATAGTGATGTATTGATTGTTTTAATATATAATTTGCATTATATCATTTGGGTGGGTGGATGTTGGGGGGCATCAGTTAAGTGCGTTGAGCTTGTGAACGAAGAAAATTTGATGCAAACCCAAGTATCAGCACTGAATTAAAAGCTTTTATGTATACAGGGATATGATAAAACTGAAAATTAGAAAATACTTCTGTTGTGCTAATGAGGTGGGGAGGGGGAAATGAAAGCATCCAAAATGTCATTCTTGGAAACTGTAGTGGCAAAATGCATGTGCCACCCATAATATAATGCTGCTGTGTTTGCTACATATTAAGAGAATGGTTGGTGTTTAAAAACAAATTGTTTTGTATCTATAATTTGATTAAAATTCTTTCTTCTTTAATTTACAGCCTATTGTAGGTCATAATCTTCTTATGGATCTGATGCTGTTTTATCAGCATTTCTACCAAGATTTACCAGGTAAGAGTTCATATAAGATATTCATATCTAACTTTTTAAAGATATTATTGAATAAAGGGCTTGATACTTTTATTAATTTTAGTTTTAAAAGAAATTAATCTTTAATTGATTCAAAAGCTAATTTTTCTATATTTATCATTTTAAAATTGATTTTTATGATGCATTTTTTAATTTTTTTTTTATTTTGCTTAATAAATTAAATTTAAACTTATTGCTCTTGATATAATTATATCAACTTTAGAATTATAATGTTAATTGTCATTGTATCTTATTTTCAGTAAATTTGATAAAATTAATTTACTTTGATTTATTACAAGTTGTTATATTTTGTTTGAAATTGTGAATAGTTTTATTCTATATGTTGCTATTGGGTTTCTTATGAATTTCTTAGTATTTTACTATTTTATTTTTATTTTTTTTTGAATTTATCAGGCTCTTAAGATTATTTTATTATTATATCAGATCAGATTTTTATTATCAGATTATTTTTAATTGTTTTTGCTTTTTGAACCCTAGTAATAAATATATCTATATTTTTAGGTTCCTATAAAATTTTTAAAAGTAAACTACACAATTTATTTCCAGTTATTTATGATACAAGACATATATGGTTGCATGTAAAAAGTAGGTAATTTTACATTTTTGTAGCTTATAAATTTGATAACTTTTTTTTTAGTTTACTTAAAGTAAGGGTTTTGATGGTTAGTTATATTTCCTTATCTCATTTTAAGTCATTTGATATTTTTTTTTTATAAGCTGCAAGAATGATTTGACAATTGTTTTTAAAGAGAGTTAAGTTTTTCAATCTAAGAATAATAAAAATATCTTATTGTTGCCCATTCAGATTTTGTATATTAAAATTAGATTAGTTTAAAATTAAATTGAATTATGCATTTTATGTTTTATAAAAATTTTCTATTGCTTTTAAAAAATATTTTTTAATGTGTTTTTTTTAAAGGTTTATAAATTTAAAAGGTTACCACAGCATGCAGGTCTTCCACTTATATATGAAGTTTTCCAAAGGTATAATTTAATTATTTATTATCATTTAAAGTAAGTTAATAAATTAAAGAATATTTGAAAACATATTCAAATATATTATTGCGACAGTATTTTATAATTCTAATGCTGCTTTTCATATAAAAATAACTTGTTTTATTTATTCATCATTATTATTTTTATTTAAATTTCTTTTAGTCCTTTTGATGACTTGTCAACTCTCTATTCACCTAGAATTATACTTTCCAATTGTGAGAATTATGGTAAGTGTATTGTTAAATATTGTTATGAAATATTTTGATATGCTAATATATAATAATATTCTGTTATTCTAGTTATAGTTAATTTTTATTTGCATAATATTTTTATAAAGGCTTTTAATATTATTGCTATTTATTTATTTAAAGGACTGTTGTTTTTGGAATAAGGAATTCATGTATGTAATATGCAAAATTATTAAAAATTCATGAAAAACTGTACAATTTTAGTGATTAATCTGATAACAATATCAAAATTCAGAAGACACATTCATGAAATATTTTATCATGTTAATAGATTTTCTTCAGAAAGTTGAGTATTATAATCAAGAATGATAATTTTTAATTATGTGCCCTGAAAACTTAAATTTCGATTTTGCTTAACATTTTTTTTTTTTTGTTTGCATTTGGTTTTTTTAATGTTAATTTATTAGGAAGTATTAGAGTTGAATTTAGCTTATTTATTTTTTTATCAAAATTAAAAAAAAAAAAAAAAAAAACTTGTTAAAACATATTCTATTTCTATTTCTCTATTTATTTCCATGGTAAAACATTTTGATCATTTTGTTACAACATTTCCTATGCTTCTGCAGTGGAGTTTTGCAAATTAATGCATAATTTCAAAACTGTGCATACTCATCACAAAGACTCGATTTATTATTGTCAGAAAATAATGTGCATTTTTATTTTATTGTAATTTTTTTTTCTTGCCAGATTTGCTAATAATTTCCTTCTGTAAAATTTTGTATTGAGCAAAGAATGTATTTGAGCAATTTGAAAACCATGATTTCATTGTCATATTCATTGCTGAAAATTAAATTAATTTCAATTTATTTTTTTTCCTTAACCTCATATATGGTGAGTTTGAATTTAAAAAAATGTAGAAAGATAATGTAATTTATGAACAGCACGGATTGATATACATATGTATAAAAGGTGTGTTGATATGATTTTCTTAATAATCCATGCGATTTCTTCAATAGAGTGTATATTTTACAAATATTTAATATAATTTGTAGATTAGTGTAATATATGTTTTCAATCTATGGTGACTAGCTTTTATTTTTTATCATAATTCTGTAATTATTTTATAAATTTGATTTTTCTTTTAAATTAATTTTTTTATCTAAATAATATTTGAGCATGATATTTATGTAAGAAAAATTTAGATAATGCATTTTTGTGTAAGTTTTTTGCCTTTTATAGCTAAATTGACATGTTTCTGTATCCATTTTTTAAAAAAGAAAATTTTAACTAGTCCTATTAAATGTGTTAAGATAAATTAAAATTTAAATACACAGATAATATTTTCATATTTTGAATGTTATATTTAATTCCTCTTACGATATTATACATTTAAGTTATTTTTCTTTTAGTTACTGAAAAGTTTCTTCACGATTCTGGATATGATTCTTATATTACTGGATGGAGTAAGTTGTAATTAAAAAAAAAAATCAAAAATATAAATTAATTAAATATATTTAAAATTAATTGAAAATATGTTTTATTTATAAAAGCTTTTTATTCTTAATTCTACATTTTAATTAACAATGTATTCAGTATAATTTTCTTATAGTTGTGTGTGTTTAAAATTATTCTGCATAATATGTTTGAAAGTATTTCAAAGGACATCTACTAATCATATACATTTTTTTCAGTATTTTTAAAAATTTGTCATCTGGTAGCTATGAAAAAAAAACAAAGTTAGTACTTAAAACTTTTTACTATTGCATAATTGTGTTTTTTTCATGACTTGCATTTGTGGTATATTCAAAACACAATAAATTTTTTAGTTCTATCTATGTGAAACCTCAATCCTTTAAGCAACACTTAAATGCTGTGTCTCCATTTGTAAATAAGCTAAACCTATCTTATTCCAAAATAAGATATATTGTAAGTATAAATTTATTTTTATGTCAAATTGTTATAAGAAACAAATGAGAACAATTAATAACTTTTATACATATAAATTTTTCTACCCATGAATTGTATTTTTAAAAAGAATTAACAATTTAAAATTTTTTTTTTTTAAAATTACATTCTAAAAAAAATTTCTTACCTTTTTAATTATGGTTTGCTGGTTTTCCTTGAATTCAAATTCAAATTTTCCTTAAAAATTCACTGGAAATTTTCTTTTGTATTTGGGTTGCTAAATAAATAATATATTTGATTTATAAAATTTCAAACAGTTTTTTGTTAAACTGTATAAATCTTAAAGTTATAAAAGTTTTAAATATTTAATAAAATAATATTAATAGAATCGTGAAAATATATGTTTCTGTATCTTTGAATTAAATATATTTCTTCCTGATATAAAATTAAATTTGTTTATTTAAAAACTTTTCATTCTGATTGTGATAAAGGCCTTTTCTGATTTTGTGTATTAAAGTAAATTATTTATTGAATAAAAATTAAAAAAAAAAAAAAAGATTTTTAATGTAATATCATTTTTTTTAGAATTTAGAAGGAGATGATCCTGTTCCTTCAGTATCTGGATTTTTATATGTTTCTTCCAGGAGTTCAAACAGAATTTTGAATCATGCTGAGGTAATTATAATTTATTTTCTTGCTTTTTACAATTTTCAATGTAATTTTATTAATGTTATAAAAGATCTGCAATTAGGCAAAAAATATCAATTTTCTAATTTTTTATGTGTTTTTTTAATCATTTGATAACAGCTGCAAAGCCAATGACAATCATTTATTCCAACTTAACTCTTGGGTAATGTCCATTATAAATTGTTTTCTGTTGCATTAATTCTGACATTGTCCAAAAATGTTTTTAGTCTATGCTGTGATTTCTGTTTCGTAGAATCATCAAATTTTATTATGTGCTACTTATATCTAATTTCAAATTCATTTTTGATTTTTCAAATGATGTGAAAGGGTTATTTTACAAGATGTTTCTTAATCTATGTTAAAGTTTCTGTTACTTGTATGTAGATTATTGGTTGAAAACTTGCCACTTGTCGTATGTGCTGGGCTTTCATGGTTTTACTTTGCTATATTTTGGAAATTCAGAATGTTTCCATACAGAAAAACAATTTTTTGTGAGTTTCTTGTGTGCCCTCAACTTTTGCTCGCGTGAAATATATACTAAGTAGTGTGTAATATTTGCTAAGTTTCTAAATTTGTACAACCATTATCACATGTAACTCGAGCTATATAACACTAGTGTCAACAAGGTAAAAGTGAAATGATCAACATCTTTCTATTATATGCAACTATTAATAGAAAATTATTATTAATTCATTTAAATGTGATGTATGTTTTTTATATATATATTTATTATTTGTATAATTTTTTTCTATTGGCGTGCTACAATCATTAAATAAAGAGAATATGATAATTTAAAACATTAATGCATCTTTTCCTTAACTTTTTATTAAAATAATTTTTATAAATTGTTTTACTTAAGCAATCAAAAGTTTTAAATAAGTTTTTTTAAATTATCCTAACATCTTTAATATTATAAGAATTTATTTATTTAATTAAACATTTCTGTTTACTTCTCACTGACTTAATGAATATAGAGTTTGCATGAGTTGTTTAAACATTGCATTTTTATGTAGAAACATTCTTTAATATACTTTTAAATAAAGAGACAATAATAATTTGTCTTTACTTATATATGTTTTTGAAGAAATATTTGTTTATCATGCTACAATTAAAATATAGGATTTTTTTTTTTATGCTACAATTTAAAAATATACTTAAAAAATGTAAATTAATGGCTGTTTTGATATAACATATGGACTTTATAGAAAAGAGTAGAGGTTAGAGAAACCGAGTTTGTTTTATGGAAATGAAATAGAATTTAATTCTGCCTAACTCATAAGAAATGAAAAAAAAAAAAAAAAAAAAAAAGATACTGTCTTTTATTATGTAATGAAAAATCAAATAAAATCTTTCAAAATAAATAGTTTCACATAAAGATTAAAGCATGCAGAGCTTTCTAAAAGTATATCTTGCATAAGAGTAATTTTATTACATTATTATTAAGTACTTTAAAATACTGTTAAGTAATAAATATACAGCATCTATAAATACTTTTACATATGTAAACATGCAATAGCGTAACATTTTATAGAAATACTAGAAGACCCGGCCACGTGTTGCTGTGGCTTTCTTGTATTTCGTTCAATTATTAGATACTATAATTGGTATTGTTAAGGAAGTAATTGGTAAAGAATGATGAAAAGATCAAATTAAGCTTCAACGAATAGAAAATGTTTAATTTTATTAATTTAATGAATGAGGTAGATAATGTTGATTTTTAACACTGTTTTATAACTATTTTACCTAATTTAATTTTTAATAATCATTACTTTCATTTAACTAAGAACTAAAAGCGATGAACACTATTTCTTGTTAATCTTTCTTTCAAAAATAAATAAATTCGATGGTTTTCCAATACGTGAGCATGCAACATACAGCTGCCCATGGGAGAAACACAGATTCTCCAAGTCCAAGCCACAAATAGCCGTTGTCCCCCTTGTGACTTATTTATTGTCATCGCAAAAAAGCCAAACATATCGAAAATTGTAGACTTTTAAAAAGGTATTGTAGATTCTGATGGTATCATAGGTAGGTGCGGGACGACTTCGGCTTTTAAACTTTCCAGTCAATATCGTTGCTTCAAGATACGTTTTCCGGTAATTCTTCTGGTGACAAATCGTGTACCGTTGCATAATTTTGGTGGATTTAAGTTACGCAATAGAATGATCGGTGAACCAATTTTCAGATGAAGACTGTGTGATGCATTCCTGTATCAGAGAATTTAAAAATTCAATCAGAAAATTGACGATCTGGTTTTCATCAGCAATGATGTCGATTGACTTAAAAGTCATCAGTTTTTTTTGTTGTTTGTTCCAACGCAGGCTGGGCAACCCTCAGACAATTGCCTTTAATGCCTTAAGGCAAGCGCTGCACAAACATTACTCGCTTTAGTATCACCCAGGAGGTGCATGCAACCCAGGAGATGAGCCACGGACGCGGAGTAACAATACCCCATGACGCTCGACGATCCTGTTAGACCTGACCTATAGGTTTAAAGTGATTCCGGAACTACTACAAACATTCATGGCACCGCCTGGGACTCGAACCCGAAACCTGTGGTACCGAGCGCTAGCCACTCACTCATTCAGCCCCCTAAGTCATTTAGATTGCCTGCAATAAATTTTGTATTTGATTAATTTCATGTTAAATACAAAATCAAATCAAAAAAATGTTGATGTTGATCAACATTTTTTGCTGCCACAAAATGTCGATTACTGAGCCAATTGGTCTAAGTGATTATTAAGAATATCCGAAATACACTCTCAAATTAATTCATTTTTTGAATGAACAACAGATCAGAAATTGTCTGGCAATTGGATGCATTGCATATTTGATGTCTGATTGTACCGTTTTCCAGTATCCAGTAATTGATTTGAAATACTTGTTCCAATGGATCATTATGCAATTGTACTCGCATATTTATGGTCAATTGGAAGTCTTTCCAACGTTTTCCATAAAATGATTGTTTCAAACATGCGTAATCTTATCAGCAAACGTAGAGCCAGGAATGACAGGTAATGTGGCCAAAAATTGATACTGTTGCAAAACATGACAACTCAAAAACAAACCAATATTTTTTTTGAAATTCTAAGTTTGTATTTTTTGTACTAACATTTTACAGGGAATAGACCCCCCGGGTAAATTATATCTTTATTATTTATTATTTTGTGCCAGTTTAAATACTGTCAAATAATACAAAATTCTTTCAAAAAATTTGTATAACTCCAAGCTTAACATTTAAAAAAAATATTATGGTAGCTTATAATCATTTCAGAGGTTTATTTACATATAAACATTTATGAAAAATATAAATACATAGTTTTGTGCATTTGGAATCAAAAATTACTTGTGTTATGGTGTTGCACATGAAAACAAAAAGCATAAAAATTCATTTCTGAGAAAAGCTAAAAACAACTTTAATTAGAGATATTAATTTTAAAAATGCTGGTAAAATATATTAAAAATGCCGTTATTTAATTATCAAGTTCATAGTCTTTTTTATTAAAAAATATAGTTTTATTTTCCCCAAAGCTCTAAATATTTTCTGAGCTTTGTTTTGAAAAAAAATTGTATTTAGTCACAAAATTTTTTTTTAACTTCCTCCTATTTGCAAATGCTTTTTCAATATGAAATGACCTGAATTTAAATATTTAGCCTTTTGCAAGTGTTTGATTAAATATATTCAAAACCTTTGAATTTCACATAAAAATATCAATCTTTAACTATTTTTTTATACAATTTATTCTTTAAAATATGGATAAACATTGCAAAAATGTGATATTGTTGCAAAACTTGATAATTCAAAATAAATAAAACATGAATAGTTTTTCCCTTTACAAGTATTTTATGCTGGGAATATCCTTATGTAGGTAAGGCTATACTGTTTTCCAAATTGATATATTAATTATTTATACATTTTTGTATGCTTAAAGTTTGTCGACACAAACTTTTTTTAAAATTTACAAAAATTCTTAGTTTAAAAACTGAAATAAAAACTAATTTATGAATTTAGGTTAATTTCCATGTTCTATTCCTTTCATACATTTAAAGAAAACTTTTACATGAAGTTTCAAAGCATTTTAGAACAGAAATATTAGTATTATGATGTTTTGAATGAATACAAAATGCATAAAAAAAAAAAAATTCAAATAAGAAAATAATTAAAACCAACTTTTAAATGTAAATAAAAACAAATGTACATACATAAAATGTTATTGAGCTTAAATTCTCCTTTTTATTAATATAATTTTTTATTTTTATTTGTTTTTGTTTTCCTTAAATAACTTCCAAACTTAAAAGTACCATTTATCAATTTTTTCTTCGACAATATTCAAACTACTCAAATTTATAAACACAAATTTTTGTTTTTCAAATAACAAAAGTTTTTAAAATAAAATGTCCTTGATTTTCAACTTGCAACTAATATAATACCTTTATAAAATTTTAATGTTATCATTATATCAAATAATTGCAGAGTTTAATTCATTTTCACATCACTTTTCAAAAATCCTTAAAATTCATCATATTTCTTTAAAATTATATTGTCTATATTATATTATCTTGCAGATCCCATTTCATTTTTTAGAATTCTTAATCAAATAAAACACATGTTGACAAACTTTAAGCATAGAAAAGTTCAATGTTTTGATTCACAACTTTTCATTCCATATATTTTATTCCAATTCAAATTCAAACTTAGAAAATAAAAAAAAAATATTGGATAATCAAATCAGGTAATACTTACATACATTCGATTTATTTCGCATAGAAATAATATAAATTCCATACAATATAATTTTCACAAAATTTAAAGTAGAACATAAAACAATAATATTCAGAACATGAGAATTTTGCGAGTTATGTAGTACAGGCATCGAGACACGGCGCCATCTAAAATAGTCATTATATTGTTCGAAAAATGAAGCTACGAATTCCTCTAATTGCAATATTGCAACCCTAAAGAAATTGGCGGAAAATTGGCGAAAAATTCAGGGTTGCAAGATTGGCGCTTCCTCAATGCTAGATTTTAACCGATTTTGCATTTAAATACAAAAAATCTGAATAAAAACTATCCTATGTCTCAAGTTGGAACAAAACATTAAAAAAAAAAAAGTTAAAATCGGATGGTTAGTTTCGAGTTCATCCCGAACAAACATCGTGACACAGGAATTATATATAATAGATAATTTGCACCAAAATGTATTAATAAAAGAATTGAGAAAACGGGTATTTACAGGTATAGAATGATGAAATAAAATTCTGGCTTATTAATTTCCTAATTTGATGTCAAGCTCTTTTTTATTCACACACGTTGAGTTTATTGAATTAATTTATTTTATATATGCATTGTAATTTTATTCTTAATATTTTCTAAAAATTATTTATATTTTTAATTGATTTTTAAATCCTATTTGTATTAAGCAGATTTTAAGATTATAACTGTTATATTTTTAAAATTAATAGAATTATAACATTATTTTGACTATTACAGTTTTAATATGAAAATTAATAAATATATTTTGGAAACACTTTAAACCAAACATGTCGAAGATTAGAGCATGTTTTAAAAAATTCTAAAAAGGAAATAAAAATGCATAATTTTTCCATGATTGCATAGTTAATTTAATATGAAATTTTTTTAATAATTAAAATAAATTTTCTAATAATTTTTTCTTTTTTATAATGGTAATTCATTTTGTAAAACACTAAGATAATGGTATTCAAACTTTTTGTTTTTAACACCTTCTTAGTTAATAAAATTTTTGTCATGTTCTCCTCTGATCTGTTTTATCATTAATTAACACAATAGATAGTTTAAATTAATTATATATTTTGGCAATTGAATAACAAACTCAAAAATTAGGTATTCAGAATATATTTGTATTTACAATTAATAAAGTGTAACCATAACAATCTACAAGTAATTAATTAAAATAGTAAGTAAAAAAAATTTAAATGATAAGTAAAAGTAAAGTTTAAGTAATAGTTTAGTAAAATACTCATAAATTTTAATGCCATCAAACATCTATAATAAAAGTTGCCTTTATTTAAGAATTATTTTATTATTTTTCTATAAGAAACTAAATATTAGTAAATTTAAAAATCATCATAATTAAAAGTTGGTGTTTTTCAAAAAAAAATTTTCTGCGATTTTTACTTTTTGTTAAGTTTCATTTACTTATTAATTTCACCTGCAAGAAATATTTTGTCCTTCTTTTCAATATTTCTGTCCCTCCACATTGGGTGCCTCACTCATGTAAGACCATTTTTCGAAAAAAGTATTTTTAAAATTACTATTATGCATGACATTGTGCAAACTTTGCAAAGAATTTTAAGAATTTTTTTTTTTTTTTTTTTTCCTATTATTGTTATATGCAAAGAAAATTCTGTTTTATAACTAAATCAAACTGTTTTAATTAAGAATGCAGCAATTTTAATCAGAGGCCAGGAGGATTAAAAATCTGGTTCCCAACTTTTTATAAAAATAATTTTATTTTTCCAAAATTATTGAATTGATATTAAAATTAAAATGTTAAGAAGAAAAAAAAATGTATTTTTCAATAATATAACCAATAGCAACGGCAGTTACTGCTTTAGCAGTATACGAAAGTGATTTTCCTCAGCACTCAGGCTTATAAAAAATGATCTTAGATCAATAATGAAAGAAGATCTTATAGAAGCTATTTTATTAGGAAGAAAAAAATAAAATTTAGTGTTTTGCAAATATAGCACCTGTACGTTTATAATGTATCATATTCTTTTTGCTCGTCTTAAGTTATTCTGTAATACTTTGGTACCTTTTAATTTAATATTGTTAATTTTATAGGTTATATGTATTTTTTATGAACAAATTTAGAGTAAAAAATTTTTTACATTTGTTAAAAATACTACACATTTAATGTTGTAATGAAGTACTTTGTTATACAAAAGTTGCTTTTATAGATATACTAGCATATATATAACCCAGTGTGGCCCTGCTTTTTAAAATAAAGCTGAATGTCAATAAAATATATATTTTAATGGGAAAATTGAATCAATAGGTATATTTAGTATTGCATAAATATTAAGTGATGTAATATACACTGGCCTCCAAAAGGTAAGGAACAGCCAGTTTTTTGCACCTAATTTGCAAATGAATGAATGTAGAAACACCAAATTTGGATGACATGGGCACAAAAACAGTTATATATTGACTGCAACATAGAAGTTTACATAAGAAACACACAAATGATTTACAACATCATTTTAATTAGGAAAAATTACATAATTATCTTGCAAGTTATATTTACTTATGAGTTAGAGCGTGATAGTAAACAATTCCTTGTTTTCCCATTGTTTGCGAGCACATATAAATATTTTTTCCATTCCCAACTCTAGACATTTTCACATATGTCCACATTTTGCCATAAACATGGCTAACGAGTTTCATTTCAAATCAATTCTAGCAGTTTTAAGGGATTGGTCTTGGGTTTTGTTTATAGATATAATAAAATTAGGTAATAGATATAGAATTGCAGCTTTTTAAATTTGAATGACATATCAGATGCTATCAAAGGTATCCTAAGAATGAAGGCGTCTTCTGCTTTAGCATAGTCAATTAAAATAGTTACTTCTATAGCATTCCATCTGAAGAACTTGATACAAAGTCTTGCTCCTGTATGAAAATTTATAGAAGAAGTAGAAAAACCAGTGCAAAATTCAAAGAACATTTTCTTCCAACCTCATGTTGAGAAAGGCATTTCCCTCTCCTAAATTCACCTCCCGATGGCTATCCAATTGCGAACCTTTAGTGGAGAATTCCTTAAATTAAACTATGTTAACGTAAAGGAATCAGCAATATACTTCAGGTTGAAACATTGGCTACTTATTCGGAGGGTAGGGTGGAGGGTTTACTGGAGTCGGGATTAAACCGGAACATTTTCATTGGTTAAATGACAATATAAATTTTTCTTATTTATCAAATAACAAAATTTTAGGTGATTGAAATTCAGTGGTTAGTATAATTTATTTATTTATTTTATGTCAGCCTGTCTATGAGCAGTACAGTATAAAAAATAAAGTCAACCATGAAAAGTCGTGAAAATTGGAGTCAGACCTAATTGCGTAATTTAATGAATATTGATTTTCGAATGTATCCTATATTCTTTGATATTATATTTATTCTTATTAATAAAAAGCTATTATAAGGTGTAACTATTGAATATAATATTGAATTGGTGTAACAATATTGAATAACGTTCATTGAAAAACTTTTATTAAGAATTAGTGTATTATTTTTGAATTAATGTGTGTTATTAAATAAAAAAAAAAAATCCTATTAAAATTTTGTAAGCTTATCAGTATACATATACACTCATGTCCATAAATTAAGGATAATTCAGAATCACGCAGAAATTGAACTCTAAAATAAAAATTTCACCTGTAGAATTATCACACACGTCTTGAAGAAGAATATGCAAATTACAGGAAACCACCAGATGGCGCGGATAGTACGTCACAATGATGAGAGTGTAAGAGAGGGGTATATAAGGAATGGTGGCAAAGAAGTAAAATTGTTCACAAGCGCTTTAAAAGCCTTTCAGTGCAATAACCGCATAGTTATGGCATAAAGGAAGCATTTGGATGATTTTTACGTGGTAGAATTATCGGACGACTGGAATGTGGACGTACCCAGCTGGAAGTATCCGAGGAACTTCGCTCAGAGTGTCATCTCCAGGCTTTGGCAACGATTCCAAGATTAAGGTAATGTGAGTAGATGTTACAGCACAGGTCGCCCCCGAGTTACAACGCCGAATGAGGACCGGTATTTAGCAGTTACTGCCAAAAGAAACAGACGTAGCACAGCATCAGACCTGTCTCGTCAGCTCTCTTCAGCTACCGGTACGACAGTTTCAAGGCAGACCGTGTACAGACGCTTAGGGCACATTGGTCTATATGCTCGTAGGCCTGTCAGATGTGTTCTACTTACCGTAACTCACTCTCGCCTGCGATTAACCTGGAGTAGAGAGCATGCATTGTGGACACCGCAACAGTGGTCTGATGTGATGTTTTCCGACGAGTCCAGGTTTAGTTTGCAGTCTGATTCTCGCCGGACTTTCATATGGAGAGCGCCAGGTACCCGTTACCACCAAGAGAACACCATTGAACGCCATCGTTACGGTGGTGCAGGATGGCTCGTTTGGGAAGGAATTATTCTTGGTTCCAGAACTGACCTGCATGTTCAGAGTGTAACGATGCCAGGCCACATCTATCGGGATGTCATTCTTGAACAACATGTATGTTTGTTTCGAGGCGCCATGGGTGCTGAATTTCTGTTTATGGATGACAACGCTCGTCCTCACTGTGCAAACATTGTAGACGAATGCCTTCAATTGGAGGATATCACCCGTATGGATTGGCCAGCATACTCACCGGACTTGAATCCAATAGAACATGTGTGGGATATGCTTGGCCGACGAATTGCTGCCCGCCAACCCCCTCCCACCTGTCAACCGGAACTTCGGAGGGCATTGCTTGATGAGTGGTGTAATATTCCCCAAGATCAGATTGATAATTTGATACTCAGCATGCCTAGGCGTTGTAAAGCTTGTATTGCATCGTCCGGGAGACATACTCCATATTAACCATCACACTAACCATGTTATACTGTTTTTTGTAAATAGGTTCTTTTTTAAATATGCTCCAGGGAGTAAAAATCGCAATTTTTATTAATTATGTCAAACATATAGCATCTTTTTTGCTCTTTACCTTTTGTTTAATAAATAGACTTTACAAATAAGTCAAATTTGTTTTGCTTCTGTCTCTTTCTTTGCCTGAACTTCATTATCCTTAATTTATGAACATGTGTAAATTTAGTGTACATATGAAATAAAATACAAATAATTTAGTATACAAATAAATAAATATACATATAAATTTAGTGTATTATTTTTAAGAAAATGTAAATCATTTAATTTTGATTAAATTTTTTTTTTTTAATTTGGTTCATATACAGCAAGTAGTCGGATGTTTCCGTAATTCTCTGCTTATATCATCAGATTATACGCTAAAAATCCTTAAAATTTATGGGTACAGATAATTTTTATAATTTTTATTCCCTTGAAAGTTTCATAAAAATCAATCATAAAACCGTTTCCGGACAATTTTTGCCCACAGAAATTGGCAAAACTATTTGTGATCGAAAATTGAAAAAATAATAATGATAATAATAAACGGCTACGAACGATGGAAGAAAGTTGAAAATTAAAGAAAGTGCAACATACATCATACATAATTGTTTGCTAGTGGTTGAAAAAGCCTGGTAGGTATTATTATTGCAAATTATAGGTAAGAATTAAAAACTGTTTATAGATCAGATTAATAATGAACTCCGAAACTGGTCCAGATTTTTATGAAGATCACAGGTCGACGAGCAAATATATATATATTATTCTTTGTTCTTACATGCATTTCTTTTAATATCTATAATCTTAAATTGATAGCGTTTTTTTTTTTTTATTTAATTGGGGAATCAAAAACGATTTTTAATACTGAAAAAAATGTTTTCTTAGTTTTATGCTGTGGATATAAAAACAGAACTTGATTGGTATATAATATGTCAAAGAGCAGGCCCGAAAGGCTTGTAGATTATATGCCGCTATGGAAATTATGAGATCCTTTATTTTTCGGGCCTTAAATTACGTCTACGGGTTATACGATGCTGCGGTAATTATAATAAAATGCAACAAATAACATAGTTGGTAATTAATGTACAAGGCTATAACAATCAATTTATATTAAGATTATTAATAGACAACAAATATAAAAGCAAGGTTTTATATTTGTTTATTTATTTAAAGTGTTTTTCTTTTAAATACTATAACTATAATTGTTATTGTAATACATATTTCAGAATTAGTGTGTTTCTCTTTTGACTAGTTTGACCGTATAGTTGCAAGATTAAAATCCAGAACTTGTTGCTTGGAAAATAAACCAAAATAATTATAAAAAATACTTTTTAGGAAGAGAAAAAAAAAAAAATTAGGTCTTAAATCTATTTTTACTCTGTCCTTGCTTACTTCTAATTTGGCACCCATCCTGACTTGTTCTCTGTGATGTTTTCCTTTTTTTTTTTTTTTTTTCCCTACAAGAGGTGAGTCATCTTTTCGTAAAGATCTTTTATTGGGTTTAAAAGATTATCATCCAGGTATAATGGATTTTTTTTTTTATTGTCAGGAAATGCTTTTAAGAGAAGTTAATAGTTTCTTTTCAAATGAAGTGGCAATGTAAAAGAAGCATTGCACAAATGGGGAGAATTTAAATAATCAGTTCAAGTTATTTAAAATCTGTTGGTATTCTTGCTGTATTCATAGTGTTGAAATATATATATATATATTTGGGATATGTGCGAAGGGATTGAGGGTTACTAAAGATAATTTATTGCACTATTTTTGTCTTTGTCATTCACGAGAAGAAAAATTGAAAAAAAAAAAAATGTCCATGAAGATAAAGTTTTTTTTTTATTTTTTTTATTTTCTATATTTTTTAGCTTGTAATAAATTCTAAAATTTCTGCTTTTCCTTTTGTTCTTGATACTTTTATTACTATTTAAAATTTCAAGAAAGATTCTTTTATTTCCGTTTCGTGACTCAGATTTTTAATACAGTGTTCCACAAAAAAAGTTTTTTCATACGTGTGATTCTTTTTATAATTTCAAAGAAAGAAGTAGAAATAATGGAAAATTACAAATGATTGCTACATGAAAATCACTTTAATTTATTCCAAATAAAAGTGATTATAGACGAATACTTTTAAGAATTAAATAAATTTACAAACATTTTCGTATAAAAGTCTCGCATCAAAATCGTCTGCTTCACACTAATTTTCGATATTAATTTAGAAATATTTCTCCGGCAAAACTTGTTACATCAAAAAAATCGTTTGCCAAGAATAATCACTTGTTTCTATCTAGTATTTGTTTAAATATTATCTCCACGACTAAACATCAGGCCATTCTTCTTGCTTAGATATTCACAGATTAATTTTTAATTTGTCTTTGATAAAAGGTTATACTATTAAAAAGACCTAGAACAGTTAAAGTGATTTTATCTCTTTTTCCATCATAAATATTATTAAAAATATTGTAGAATAAGTAGTAAATCAAGATTCGGAAAATCAAAGAAAAAAAAAAAGAAAATGCTGTCTCATGGAATGAAGCAAGTTATCGTTCAAAAGATAATGAATACGTAAATGATTCTGTAAGAGGTATAATACGTTGTATTTGTATTGCATGATATAGTATTATGATTTATGGTATAGCGTTTTGTCGATGTAAATAGTTTCGATTTCACTCGTTTGTATTCTTTTAATTTCATTTTTTAAATGTATTTTATAAAGTGTTCCACAAAAGGTTTCTCATGAACCTGATTCTCATTATAATTTCAAGTAAAGTAAAACTATTTAAAAATTGCAAATGATAAGCATGAAAAAACTTCAGTTTATTTGAAATGACACAAGCATGGTTTATTAAATCTGAAAATTTTCACATTTTGGAAAAATTTTAAAAGAATATTTTGAACCTTAAATAAATCTCACACATAAAAAAAAATGTCTGCCTTCACATTAATTTCCATTATAATTGAGAAATATTTTTTAATACAAAATTTATATTTTCTACTTCATTTATAAAAAAAATTTTTACTTAAAATATTCATTTGTTTTTGTGCAAATTCATTTATATATGGATGCTAAGTAAAATTACCGCTTAAACTATGCAAAAAAGCGAAAATTCTCTCTTTTTTACACGAATATGTTGAATAAGGAATCATAACATAGATATAGTTCGAAAAGGGGGGATTTAAAATAAACGTAGAAAATTTTGGTCCAGAGATTCTAAAATTCTTCTTTGTGCAATTCTCATGCAGATTGAGGCAAATTTAAGTCTTTCAGATGAACTTTATAAGAAGAACACCTCTTAGATGTTTTGAGGGTCTATACACTTGATACTATATAAAGATACCCAGAATCTGAATGGTTGCACGTATACACAGATGGCTCCTTTTATGAAAATCTCATTACTGCGGGTTCAGGAGTCTTTTCGAACTTGTTCTCCTTCTACGCTTCAGCTGGGAAATATCGAACATCTTTTGATGGAGAAGTGGAGGCTATCCGAATTGCTTTGAAGTATTTACTAATTTTCCAGGATAGATTCAATAGAGTGGTTATTTTGTCTGATTCACAAGCCGCAATTCAGGCTATTAGTTCCACCAAGCCACCTTCATCAGAGGAAATCTCCCAGTGTCAAAAGCATTTGCGGAACTGACTTTAAAAATGAAACGGTGGTACTTCGGTGGATACCTGGCCACTGTGGCATTTTTGGGAAAGAACAAGCAGATTGTCTAGCAAAACGAGGCTCAAAACTACTTCAAACGAGATCCTCGTCACTGTCCCTCCATTCTATAAAACTTTATATCAAACAAATAATGACTAAAAACCACAAGCTTCAAATTCATGATGAGATCAAGTCAAAGCGTTGGAGAGCTGAAGATCTTTTAGCAATACCCAGAAATCCGCGACGGCATGCTGTCGCCCAGTTCCGACTTCTGACTGGCCATGACTGTCTAGCAGAACATCTCCATCGCATTAAAATATTTTCGAATCCTGGCTGCCTTCTATGTGGTTCAACAGAGACCACCTCCAGCGATGTGCGGTACTGAACTCGGAGAAGCGCTTTACTGGCGTGCGAGAGAACTCTTAAGGCAATGACTTCGGTCATCTTTGCATTTTCTGGACATTTATTCTTTTGTATTTTTTCCCTTGTTATTTTTGATATTTTTTCTATTTTTATTCATCTTGTACTTGCCTTGCCATTGGAAATAAAAAATCATAACAATTCTAAGGTTATTGTATTGAATGTTCGAATGTAATTATTTTACAGTTGTAAAGAAAGTCATCAAGATGCCTCTTCTGTTAACGTATTTGAATCTTATAACATTTATTTTGCAAGGACTTGAAAGAAAAAAAAATTCGAAACATAACATTTCTACAAATAAGCATCTAAGATTTGTAGGAGGAAAAAAAAATAAAGAATTAAATTAGGCATGGAATTACTAAAACATTAATCGAATCTATACCGAAACGATTTAAATGGGCTTTTTAAAGTTTATTCGCTAATAGTTTTTATTGGGCTAAAATATTCTTATGCAAAAACATCGGTGAGTACCATTAATCCTTTCATCATGTATTATTTTAATTTTAGCAAAATGCTTTATAAATAATTATAAAAAGTGTAGGTAAAATGTAAAATATATCCACACTGAATTGTTACTAAGCAGTAAATTTGTATTTATTTTAGTAATTTTGGCATAAAAATTTATGTATGAGTATTGGGTTGACAAGAATGTATTATGAACGGAAATGCCGTCATAGCTCCCACCTTAGGCGTTCTTATTTATCTTATGATTCATATTATCTATTAAGATATTATTTAATTTAATTTTTTATTGATTTAGAATTTATAATAAATAAACGAGATTAAAATTTAAAAAAAATTTTTTTTTTTTTTTTAGAAATTTTCTTAAAATTAAATGATAAATATTTAGTGTAATTTTTAAAATATTTTTACTTTTTTCTTTACTTATTTTTCAGTTTTTTTTTTTTTTTTTTAATTTTATGTTATTATTATATTGGACTTATATTCACTGGATTGCTACGTTTTTTTTTTTTTCGATGATATTTTTTTATTAAACTTACTGAAGTAAAAAAAAAAAAAAAAAAATGCGCAGTAAAAAGTAAGACTGCACCAAAAATTGATATGCAAATTACTGGATCTGTTATCTCTCAACATCATCGGATACGTGACTATAAAAGGGCTTTAAAAGTGTTTGGAGTTTATGCAAGTAGAAATTTCGTGGTGAAACCTCCAGATAATCGTCTTTCAAATATGAATAGTCGGCATCATTTATCTGCACAATTATGATGATGAGCTATTCGGTAAATAGAAATGGGCTAGAGTCAATCTTGTGATGATAGATGATGGAATGTGTTATGTAGATGGTGAAAATTCAATCAATTCTAAAATCAATTTCTAGGAGGCATATCCTGGAGCTAGAACTGCTACAGATGACTGCTATTTGCAGCAGATTACAAGGAGGCACAAACTATCCTATAAGAGAACTCTATAAGAGAAAATCTAAGATATTTTCTCTTATAGAGTCACTGAAAGGATATTTAGGTCAATTGTGTGCAGAAACCTTCACGAAGGAATATTATATGCAAGAGAGCATTATTAGAGAAGAAGAATATTATGTACTGCAAGACATTCAGCAATATGCGTACTCCTCCATGCTACTGCAAATCAAATGTTTAATTTTGCACTCACTCATATCAAGTGGAGATCTATACTCTTTACTGACGATTTTAAATTTTGTTTGCAAAGTGACTCAAGAAGATTGTTGGTCTGTCGAAAGCCAAATACCTGCTATTATCTCAGTCATACTCATATAAGAAACATTTAGTGAGCCCAGTGCATGCATGTAGACAGATGTCTCTTTGGATGAACTCACTGATACCAAGATGCACCATAAATGCTCATTTATGTAGAGATGATATTGTGAATCCAATTGTTAATCCTTACATAGATGCCATTGATGATTTCTTCATCCTTGAAAATAATAATGCTAGAACAACTTGGTTGGTGGAAAATCATCTTCATGGAGAGAATATAGTACATACAGGTTGTCTAGGTTTTTCACTGGACTTGAAACCGATTGAGCATGTTAGGATTACTCTAAAGAGACGTATTGCTTCACTTAATCCGTCCACTATAGAAACAACCCTTTAGGTTCTTTTAACGGAGTTTTGCCTAAATAATTGTTAAAGGTGATTATTCCCCGGTTTAAGATAATCATTTTTTTTTTGTGTGTGTATTTTTTCAAGACAGGAAATAAGCATATTGTTTTTCTTTTGTGCTTACTTAATGAAGTACTGTTTAATTAATGTTTTTGTCTAATTTAATTGAATTCCAATGAATAGAATTGTCACAATCCCAATTTTCTGATTAAAATGTAATTTGTTGGATAAAATTAACACATTACAATGTATATGTGCAGCTTAATGTATTTAAATTAGTGTTTTATAAGAATTTATACGATTTTTTTTAGGAGAATAGAAATGACTGACTATGTAATATAGAACTAGTTGATTAGTAATTGCAATTTGAAAATGACGTCATATGTTTCTGTGCTCTTATTAACGTTCATGCTCATGATTTATAATTCGCATTTAATATTTCTTATAATTATTATTTGAAATTCACGAATTTTGTCTTTTTTTCTTTCAACAAGCTTTTTTAAGTAAAATGTATTTTGTTACTCACTAAAATCAAAGTGAACGTTGTGTCATATCAACTAGTGTCACATATATGATTTTATTTAGAGAGTCGAAATATTTATTTTTAGTAGATTATGAAATATCATTATTATTGAATGAATGTAAAATAAATGTTAGATGCCTGTATAAATAACTAGTATATCTAAGAATCCTCCTTAGTAGTTAACATGTCGAGCATTTTATTTAACTACTTTCTTTTAAATCTAGCTTGGCGCGATGTTGGAAAAATACGCACTCGTGGAATTCCAGTTAGTCAAGCAGCAAAGAGGAGCTATAGTGGTCACCGGTACTATTGGCTGGTAAGTTTTTAGTTAAGTTTATGCATCATACATTTAGTGCAGGCTTTTTGTTGTTGTTTATTTTTATAAATAAAAGTTTACCCAAATTAAAAATATAATGCAACTGAAACTTTTATCGAATTGTAGAACATTTATGCTCGTTTATAGCTGAAATTGCTTCGTCCTTTTCTCGCTTTTTTTTTTTTTTTTTAATCAGAAATATTATTTTTATCTGCTCATTTGTAAATTATTATGGCTAGTGAAGTTTGTAGATTGCGGCAAACAACTTTGCTGATTTGTTATTGTACAGTTAAAATTTATTACTGGAGGTTATTTTTTTTTTTTTTCCATCTGCTAATGTACTTTTTTAATTGAAGCTTTTAAAGAACTTGACATTTCCTTTTTTGTGGGAGAAAGTTTTTTTAATTTTATTTATTCATTTTTTTAATTATCACTTATTATCGGATGACTATTTTTTAATAATACCTTTATAGTATGAAGTAATTTTTGTGCTATGTATTTCTAAAATTAGCAAACTCCATTAACTGCTTTTGTATTAGCAGATAAAAAACTACATTTAGTATGATGGTTTGGGGTCTGTTGGCCGAGTGATTAATAGCCGGTGCCACAGGTTTCGGATTCGAATCCCGGCGGTGCTGTGGATGTTTGTAATGATTCGGAATCGACTTTAACCCGGTGTTATAACTGTAGCTTAGGGTTGACAACCCTACTCCGTAAAATGACGACATCTCCTGTCTCGAAATCTACCAGTGGGCAGACGGCCCTGGCCCACCATGGGGCTGTTGCGCCAATGAAGGAGAAGATAATGGTTTTCCATTTTGAAATTTTTTTTATACATCAACCTAATATTGTTCAACCTAAAATATTTCTATTTATAAAAGGTTAATATATTGTAACCGATACTAAAATGAACGTATATCCGAAAATTTTTATGTATATAATTTTCTTTTGTAAATGAAAATTATATAATGGTTCCTTTTGCATGGTATTGATATAGATCACATGTGATGTTAAAATATTCATAGTCTATTCTCGAGATAATATGGGTTTTCAAGGGTGAATTTGTCTTTAATTTCAATTATTTGCTGTCTCAAAATTTATTTAGTTATTGAAAGGTAGACATATATTTTTTATTCTATACTGTGGGATCAATATATAAAATTGAAATTATTATTTATATTTACATCATACAAGGTGATTGAAAATATTAATGAAAGGTATATCTTTATGATTATTCTAATAATCAAATATAAAATTTTTTTCTGCATGGTTGTAAAACTTATGCATGTATTATGGTAAGTTATGCATGTATGTGTATTGTTATATTGAGAGATTCAGTTTTTTTCTGATCAAATATTACAATTTTTTCAAAATAACAGTTTTTGGGTTTTTATCTGATGCTCAACTAAAAATCAAAAATTAATTTTTTTAATTATATAAAAGTTACAATTTGTAACAACTCAATTTAATAATAATCAATAAGAAAACACAATACTTTAGAAAAAATTAATTTTTACATCCATATGTTTTTACAACAATCTAATGTTTAACTGTTTAAAAACGTGAAAATCGATGTTGTGTACTGCATTGAA
Organism: Caerostris extrusa; assembly: GCA_021605095.1. Taxonomy (NCBI): domain Eukaryota; kingdom Metazoa; phylum Arthropoda; class Arachnida; order Araneae; family Araneidae; genus Caerostris; species Caerostris extrusa. Next base: position 113,345 of record BPLR01017060.1, on the reverse strand, counting down.
TAAATACCTTTTCTTGGAATTTTCTGAATCCTAGGTTTTCAATCTTCTCATTGATTTTTTTCTCCCGTTAAAACTTATCAAAGGTAAATTGTAAGGAATCTGAAAATTACTAGACACATTGCTATTAAACTTATGTTTAAAAATACGTAGAAGAAATAGTGGCAAAATGTTTTCACTAGTCTACAATATAACTACAAAAAATACCCTTTTTAATTGTTTGCAGTATATTGGTGACCAAAATTGAAAGAATTTTTAGGCGATTATTTCGCCAACTACTGAACAGATTGTAATGAAATTACATATAAGCAAAGGTTGATATAAAAAATAATTATATTGTAAGACTAATTGATTCCTGTAGTTCTAAAACAGAGCTTGAAATATCGAAAACAAAAATGGCTTAATAGTGAATATATTCAACTCTTACAGTTATACAGTTCTGACAATTTTATTAATCCATGCTGGAAATAGACAGTTTATGATTCCTCTGGAAGTCTGTTCTACTCCTCCAGCAGTGCTGTTTTTTTGGGATCTGGATGATTCTAGGAAGTGGGAGATAAGTTATTATTGCATCTCAAGAGCATTCCAAACATCCTCTATAGGGTTTAGATCTGGAATTCTAATTGGTCAATCCATCTGTTGAATAGCTAACTTTTCAGAAAAATTTTTCGACCGATTGGCCCCTATGTTGATGCACATCGTCTTCCATTAAAATGAACTGCATTCTTGTTTTGTTTTTTAAATTCAAGAAATCAACCTTATAATGTTAAATGGTAAGTTTTTAGTTAAGTTAGTTTTTACATCATACAGCAGTTACAGAACATCTGAGGAAAACATGACATCTTCTACACTCATCCAACATGTTGTCTGATACGACCGCCAAACCTTCGTTGCCATAATGGTCTCTTTTTTAGAGGTTAGAGGATAAGTAAGGGGTGCCGATTCTCTCCAAATGAAAGTACGTCGAAAAACAAGTGGTTAGGCTGGCTGACTGGATGGTGTTCGGTGTTCTGGAGCTGGATCCCCAAAAATGTTTGAAAACAAAATATAAAAATGAGCAGAAAAATTTAGAAAGAACAATATTGCAGTGAAAAATCTGGCCAATGAAGAGGTTAGGAGCAGGGAGGAAATTGGAGTCTTCAAAGCATTGTAAAGGGGGCGGATCTAGAAATTAGTTCGTTTATTTGTCGAACAGTTAATTGAAAACTTAGTTTTTCGATGGGGCTTTTGCAGTTAAGTAGCCGATTATAGGCGGGGAGTTACAGAAATTTACAAAGAGAGGTTTTAGCAGCAATGTCATGCTCTTGTTGAGCAGGTTCTTTCTGGTGTAGTGGCGTAGTTTGGTTTTTAGGAATTGTTGCTAAGGAATGTTTCTTATTGATAAATTTGGAAGTGAAGACTCTCTTTTGAGGGACTCTTTTGCTTGTGTTTTTGGTTTGAATTTCGAGAAAATTTGGCAACCTCTCCATGCGGCGAGGTGGCCCTTTTTGTTGTTGGTACACAATTGGTTTTCAATCAACCCAACCGCAGGCATTCCGTAAAGAACTGCAGGACCTCTTCTTCTTGATCCACAGTTCTCTCTTCCGTGATGGAAATAGCTACAATGAAAACATTGAGTTATCCTAGATCTTGTATTGTACTTTTCTACTCAAACTGTAATGTAGAGCGGCTTTTTAACTCGAATGTTTTATGGTTTTCAGGAGATCTTGGAAGAACTAGTTGCCTAATATTGATATCTTTTGGGTTTTATTCTTTGGTCGAGTTACTTTGACGTTAAGGAATATTTCTTTCAGGACGTTTTTGATGTCTGCTTCATTGGTAGTGACTGGAAGACTTTTAATCATAGCCTTGATTGGTTTGCTTGCATTTAGGGATCAGTTTAAAGTGATCAATTTGTTTTTCCACCAGGAAGGAAATTAGTTAGTGTTGGAACTCTTCAATTGGAGCAAAATATTTGATGTAGTTTCCAGACAATTTGATTTGGAGCTATTTTTTGAAATGTTCACAGATTATTTGCGGGATTTTTAAATCGTCATCTTCGGATTACACCATTAATGGCGGCAATCTGATTGGAGTTGCGGGGGAGAGGGCGCTTCATCCACGTTCATCGGTTCTTCCTCATTGAGACTCTCAAATGAATTTTGATTAGGGATTGGTTTGTTGGGAGATATCTTTTGGGTTGTTTAGTCCTGTGCTTCTTTTCCAGGGAAGTAAAGCCGTCCTGTACATCAGCTGATATGTGATGGAATTTGCAATGTGTGGCAGGGTAAGGGCCTAAGTGCTTTAGGAGGCGTTTAAGGTGATAGACTTCACTTTTTCATATAATGATTTAGTTATAGCATTCTTTAAAATCAATATTATCAACCATGTGGCGAACATATGTCTGTTTATGAAAAACATTTTCTTGAATTTTAATTTTATCTTCAATTTCGGCTATTTTTCTACTTCTCTGTAGAGAAAACAGGTTCTTGAACTCAGTCAATTCAGAAGTATCGATATTATCACACCAGATGTGATATAGTAAAGTAGTTATTTTAGTTATAGCATGATACTTGCTAAGATTATCTGGAAGGTTCCTAACGAACTTTTTCTAATTGCCGGCGAAAAGATACTGATTCCGAGGTGTTTTCTTAAATAGTCCTGAAGAGGACTGGTACACGCTTCGAAAATATCTTGAGCGGTAAAATCAGGAATTGTCGTACAAGTTCGTGCTAAAGCTTGCCCTACCTAACGTGTGGTTAGGCTGAACCAGGACTCGCCAATAAGTAGTACGGTCCTTAATTGACGTCTGGTTTTAAGTCGTTATTCTTTCTCTAAAGAATTCTAAACCTGTTCACTTATGTTCTGAGGTAAAAGGGAAACGAAACAGCAGGTCGTCTTTCAAACAGACCTCAAAATGCCAAATTCTAAAATCATTAATCCTTTGAGCTTGGGTTCTATATGACGGTCACGCGAGAGCTGAATAATCAACGAAATTCTGTTACGCTTTATTGTATTGGGAAAATGCCGATCTTCATTGATTCTGCCCAAGAATTTCTTTCTACGGATTCAGTATCTTTCCATAAGTTGAACACGATGCCTGGCTTCATCTTTCAGTCTCAAATAATACATTTAAAGCTACTCTCTACACATTCCGATCTATTCACGATTCGCCACCTCATTTCATCACCCAAACTTCAATGATTACTCATTTTATTATATAACATTTGAAGCTTACCGAATATTGCGAAAAGTAAGTGCCCATGAAATTTGTAGACGTGTGTGATTGTAAGAAAAATGGAAATTACCACTTGCACTTTTAAACCTTGTTCCATATATGCACCAACCACAAACACTTACAGGCTACATATTCAACACTAGATATTTGCACCCTCTATAATCTCCCTCGATCTTACCTTTCGTCCAGTACATTTGACAAAATGCACATTCAAGCAATATTTAATTTCGTGCCTTGTATTGGCAAGCATCTACTGAGGAATTATGGAATTCTTAGTGGATACTCTACAGATATTTATCATAATATTTTGTAACTTGGAATCTTGTAACAGATTAGCTATTATATGCGCTATAGGTAATCAACCCTATAGATAATTTCAGTAACTGAAGCAGCATATGAAAGGCAGCTGCTATAATATATCTCATCAGTTGCTTGAAATCGAGTATCATTTAAACTTATTAAGAGTCACCAAGATATCTCATATAAAAATTAATAAACTTTTGTACTTACGTTATAAGTTAATAAATGCATTGTATTTCTATATTCTATTTTTGCATAATTTTGCAATGTATGCTAATTCTCAGACACCCTGCATATTATAATACTTACTAAAATCAGGGTCATGTTTTCTAAATGAATAATATAATTCTATACATTTGAATGCATAATTTGAATGAAAATAAACTCTTCATTTTGTATTTTATGCTCGAGATATGTCGAGCCCACATTTGTTTCGCATCATTTAACAGGTATCATTTCATCTCGTCACAACCAGACGAGTATCGGAGCGAAAGTATATCTTATGCGAAATTAGAACTTGGCAGATCTAAATATAAAAGGGATTCGCACTTCAAGTACAATAGGCAGAGGGGAACATAAGGAGATGCTGGTGAAGAACTCTTGGAATCTCGAGGTTTATTTTTGGGCCAACTGGCTGGTGTCTGCTTGGGAAGGGGAGGGGTTGCTCGGCTCGCCCCTCTTGATATCCAGGATATAATTAGTAATTAAAGAATCACAGGAGCGGAAGAAATTAGAAGGAAGAAAAAAAAAAAAAAAAAGCTTCACCAAGAGGAAGTACAATGGATCTGATCAAATGAGACATAAAAAAAGATTGTTTTCCCTCTTTGTTTTATTCTGTATTTCACCTTGCACAATGCGCTCAATTGTTGGCTTTTAAGTAGCGTTTTGCAGTTTGAACCTTTCGAAGATATTTCTAATTTAAAAATATCATTACCAGTTGATTTGGATATAATATTACCAAGCATGATTTTACTTGCAGAATCTTAAAAAAAAAAAAAAAAAAATTACTTTTATTTCAATTACTAAAGAGAACGGAATTTTTTTTTTTTTATCTCAACAAGTAATATACAAACGATTAAAAAAACTTGAGATTAATATACATGAATAAATTTAATATTGAACGTTGTTTAAAAAATATTTTCATTGAAAAAATATCAGCTTCATTGAAAAATATCAATTTCACAATTACGTAAAAAATAATAAGAACAGTAAGTTGATGAATATGTAGTATTCCAGATAAAAAAAAATTGCCGAGAAAGGTTTATAACTGATCTTTTGCCAGAATTTTAATTTTCACAACTAATGTTTTTTTTTTTTTTTTTTTTAGTATTATTATTTAATAATAATGATAATAATATAGCTACATCAAGCCATTTTCATCAAATTCACCCTCCACCATTTTCATCCATTTTTTTGTATTCAACTAAATGGAAAAACTAAAGTGAAAATGAATTGAACAAAAGGTTTTTAATTTTAAATTTGTAATTTTATTAATTTTTTTCTTTAAATTAAAAATTAGATATAATTTTTTTTTTTTTCAAGCCTTCCTAGATTTGAATTTATTTCTAAACTTTGTTTTTCAAAATCATGACGTACAAATAAATATATATTAACAGATTATCATTTGCTGTGTATAGATAGGTTCACAAGTTTAGTTACAAAATTAAATTTTTTAAGCCAAAGAAAATGAATAGGTCCATGGGAGGTAAAAAATGCTATTTAAACTTTTTTTGCATATCATATATGTGCAATCGTTTTGTTATGCAAGTTCCAGTTTATCAGATATTTTTATAATTATCTATCCATATACGACGTTCAGTGTTTGTAATAAACTCATTATATATGTATTGTCACTATTATAATACGTAAGCTTATCTTTAGCCATATCATACGTTAAAAAACGTAACTCAGTTCTAATCACAGTTATTGCGACATGTTGTTTAGTAGCATTAAATTGATTTCATTTTGACAACATTTTTCTGCAGTTGGTATATCGCTCGTTTTTCAATTTTTTTCATATGAAAATAATACTTAAAAAGGATCTTCAGCATTATAATCAACTTTGAAAGCTGTAAAATAACTCAAGTGGGGTTATAGTTAAAAAAAAAAACATTCTTAGAATGTCTGGTTATACTTACTCTTTAGAATACTACTGTATTGGGTGTTTCTCACTGAGTAACTTTTGCTGAAAATATTGCTTTTATATAATATTTTTTAAAAGTCTTTATTTGTGTCTATGAATATAATTTTTATCATTTAAGTTAATAACGCACATATTTATTTATTATTATTATTATTTTTTTTTTTTTTTTTTTTTTGCATCCAAACAAACTTCTGTATAAATGACATTGCTAAGTGGAGCACAATAAGCTACTCATTAAAAATATATTTATTAATTTTGTTAAATAAATATATATCTACTATAATCTATAAATATATATAATAATAATATATCTACAAAACTAGCAAAGAATTTCTTAAATTATATATAATAACGTCTTTAACGTGATTATTATACAATTATATAATGTTGATATTCGTTATGAAATATATTTTCTCTTTCATATATCAAAGATAAATATAAAAATATATATCTTATACAAAATAATTAGTTTATAAACGATTTTTTTTCTAATTTTTGCAATTAGGCTTTGTTTAATTTCTAATTAAATAAACTTATTATTGATACTTTTAAGAGTAGATGTCATAAAATTAAATAGAGAAAAATTTATTAAAAGAAGTTGGCGATAACACTTTAAATTAGGGCGAGTGGAAAACTGAATCGTACATCATTAAGTCATCCTTACATCGTTAATTGGATCATGACCTTGGAACTCAGAATATTCGAGATGAATCTTTTAATTGAATAAAATTTTACTCTCTATGGTTGTCATAAGAATAACTGCATCGTTTAAAAATAATTGGTTCGGATAGCAAATTCTAGTTCATCTCTTATGCGAATATTTTCAAACACAGCAAAGTAAGTAAACACCGTATACATTTGTGTATGCTGTATAAGGTTATTGATATATATTCTGTGTGTTTTTTTTAAAAATGCGTTGTTCAGTTAAAATCTAAATGTCATTTCCATCTAAAGAATTACACTTTTATCCCATTGAGAACAATGATTAGTTATCTTTTGTGAAAATATCTTGTTATTAAATTTGTATTGATTGTTTGAAGATTTCTGTTATAATATCGCTTAAATTGTGCATAAAATTACTCGTATCTGTACGATGCATAATTTTCGAGAAAAGTGCTCTAGAAAAGTATAACATCACACCAGGTTCATGGAAAATAAGCTTTAACAGAAACAGTAACAGCCGTAATGTAATTATGTCGCATGTTTACAAAGCAAAGTGTCCAAACTGACTACCGTGCATAGTGAGGTATACATGTACGTGCCGTATAATGATTTAATTGCACACCATCCAACAGCGTAATGCTTACAAGACATCTTAATGCTTGTAAGACATCGTACAGACGAGCAACTATGTCGCATACTGAAATAAATGGAATTCGATACATCAATCTTTTCAGGAAAACAAAACAAAATCAAAAGAATTAGATCTAGACATCGCAGTGGCAACAGAACCTAACCCTTGACGTCCAATCTGCCAATGGCATTGGCATCGAATTGACAAAATATATTGCAGATAAAATACATTCTTAATATATTCACAAACGGAATGCATAATCACTGCGCAATAATTGTCGATGTTTTAAGGAACTTCAGCCCCAAAACAACTCATTTGCATAACAGAGACACACCTATTGTCCATTTTTTTTTAAATATACAATCTTAATATTCACGAATGGAATGCATGATAATTGTGGAAAGATTGCCGATGTTCTAAGGAAAACTTCAGCCCAAGAACGGCTATTCATTTGCATAACAAAGAAGCACCTATTGTCCATTTTTTTTTTTTTTTTTTTAATATTCTGGCAAGCATGGTGGTGAATATTTATTTTTATTTTCTTAAATTATTTTGTGTTTTGTCCATTCTGAAGTTTCACATGATTCCAATAAATCTGATTTTTCCGTGCGTTGTATATGTCTTGTTTGGTATCTTTTCCAAAAACTATGCACCGTAGAGATATATGATTCTTTGGTCAATTTTTGTGTATTTTGAGTGAGCATTCTCCCCTGCACAGTCTATGCAAGATTGATCGAACAATATCAATATTGCAATCTAGATAATTTTCCTTTTTAGGCTCGTTTATGTTATATTTGTTTAAAAAATAATCAATTATTTAGCTGTTTCATAGTGTACAACAATATCCTGTTATTGTTTCCAGTTGCGTATTATTTGTGAAAACTTATTTCCTCTTAGACTATGTTAAATAATCGTCCGCTATTGCATTTTTAAAGTGCCTTTATTACTCTAACTATGTACATAGAAAAAAAAAACCACTCATTTATTTATAAGATATTTGTTTTTAAATAATTATTTGCTCTTATTTAAGTATAATTTTTTTCTTATTGTGTGTTGTTGAGCTAATTTTAGCGGGGATGATTTACGAAATGAATGAATTATATTTCACTTTAAATTAGATGAAAGAAAGCTGCGCGGTTTGAAATCGTTCCTAATTTTCGATAATTAATTGTATTTCATGACGTAGGATACTTTGATTCATCGCCTACGCTGATAAAAGCAGAGGAGTAGTGTGAAGGATAATTTTTAATTGGGTGATGTATGGATGGATTAAGTTTCAATAATTTTTCTTTTACATCTGTAGTGGTACGTGATGGAATTCTAATTCTTGTTTTGATATTAGGAGGATTCTAAAATAAATTATATATCCCAGTTGTACGATGTCTTAAAATTGACCTTTTTTTTACTATCTGTTATGACCTATATTTTGAATAATTAAACAGTGTCTGATTTTTTGAAAAATAGTTTTTAAAAGATATATGTCATACAGTAATGCAAATTTTATTTAATTCTATTTTCTGTTACTAAATAAATTTGCTAATATTGTTATTTGAAAAGGTCAAAATATTCTTTTTATAAAATTAGTAAAAAAAAAAAATAATAAATATGATTTATTTGATTAGAATTTATTTTTAGACGCGATAAAAATTTCTTTTTTTTTCATGATGCTCTCGATATTTGTTACGGTAAATAATATCTGAATTTTTTAATAATATGTTTATTTTATTTATATTTAAATAATAATAGTTTTTTTTTTTTAAATTACATTCAGTAAAATGAATTGAGCTTTTTATTTTTAAACTGTATGCCAATATGATTTCAATGTGACTAAAAACGGCTCGTATTTTTTATAATTTTACTCCTACAATAATCTGCATTGTTTAATTGAAATGTAATTCACATTGTAACTGTATCAAAGAATTTGGTATTTAATCATTAGTTTTCTTCTAATTGATAATTAAATTATTCATCGAATCCTATTTTCGAAATAAGAAAATATGTATTTCATAATTTCTGAATATTAGCAGGAGTAATAGAAAAGAATTTGTTTACGTTATGTAGAAATTTCATTTGATTGATTTTTTTGTTTAATGTTACAGTGCAAGAATATATATATCTAGAATATATATTAAATATTATATGAACGAATTTTAAACTAACAAAATACACATATACTATCAAAAGGTATGTGTTTTTTTGAAGAAAAAACACAAATAATAATAATAATACTTTTCGAACTACAATATAAATAAAAACATTCTTCATTTGGTTCACCTCTTTTTATTCCTTTATTAATATATATTTTATAAAATAACAGTTGAAACATCATAGCAAAAATTGTTATTTTTTCAAAATCCCAAAATGCGCCAGCCAAACAATACTTCTTTTCACTTATGCCTATGATATGGCATCTCATTGTATTAAAAACTATAATCATATCAAAATGGTTATGAAATTTCAACATCTTTCATCAAAAATTCTGCATCATCATTCCAATTGCACATTTTAGACTAAAAAAATAATTTAAAAAATGTTTTAAATATCTTTTTTAAATAATGAAAAGATAAAGGGCTTATCAAAGTAAATTATTAATTTATATTTTCGCCTATAGTTGAATTCAAGCCTTTGTTATTTCATCATGTTTTTGAGACTGAGGAACATCGTGGAAGATTTCTAAACGTTATATAACGAGGCGTGATATATCGATGGACTTCTGCATTGAATTTTAAACAAGCATAATTTAAAACAAGCATTTTAAATTATAACAAGCATAATTTAAACAAGCATCTCTAAACTTAATCTTATATTCAGGACATTGTGAACTAGGACTGGATGCGAAGGGATCCTGTATTTAAATATAGTATTTCTTTACGTATTCTTTTAAGTTACTTAAAATATACAATACAGTCAGAGTGCAGCCTCATTTTGAAGGGCAAGTACCTAACAATTCGACGGCATAAGTTGCATTCAATTAAAATTAATGCATTTAATTTAAGTTACATTTAATTAGATTGATATTAAATCTCATATAATAAGATTGGTATTTTAACACAATGGTTTGATCTTTGATCAAACCAATGATAGCGGTTCAATATTATATAATTCCAGAATTTCAAAAATTGCAGAATTCTTATGGATTTAGAATAAATGCTGCGCGAGTGCGATCTAGCTGCAAGAAAGAGCCGTCGGTGTAAGGAATGCCACTGTCGCGAAAGGGGCACAAACACGCTGCAGTGTGCCAAAGGCCAGCCCATAAAATAACATTAAATTGCTGTGTTGTTGGGAATGATTCCGAGAAGGAATCGCTTGCCGCACATGTGCCACGGGTGTGACAACGAGGGGCGGAAAGGGCAGGCAGTTTTAAATCGAATCGCTGGAACGTTTTCAGCTGTTGTGCCTCTACCCTATCGTGAGCGGTGTTGCAGGCAAGGAATCGTTTGGCAAGGATGGCATTTCTCTGTGTGCTATTTTCTGCATTGCCCGTCTTCTGTTACCCATTTCACTGTCGAGATCACCACTACGCCGCGTGGTTTCCTTCCCGTCTTCTCTCTCTCTCGCTCTCCGTTTTTTTTTTCTCCCCCTTCCTTTTACTCTTGCACCCATTTCCTACTTGGATTCGGTAAGGTTATTATTCGAATGTGGGTTGTTTCTGGCGTATTCAACTCGCATTTGAATTTGAAGGGAAGCTTGGCCTGCAGATTTGTATCAATGGTCAATAGTTGTTTTTAATAAGAAACATTTATAAAATTCTGAAAAATAAATACTTTGTATATTATATACAGCCTGAGTAAAAACTTTAAGGGCAGTAAAAATTTTTGAGAAAATGTAAAAATGAAATAAAAGGGATTCAAATAATATTAATTATTAAAGTTCATTGATAAGAAATAAATGCTATAAACATAATTTGTAAATACATAATTATGAGAAACATGTGGTTATTTACAAAGTTAGTATTTCTGCCTGAGTAAAAACTTTAAGGCCACCAGTCATTTTTTAAAAATAAATATAATATAATCTTGTAATTCCATTGCAACTACTAGCTTGTGACAACGCTGCATTTGTCATACGTTTCTTCGAAGTATTGGTGATCTTTGTGAAAATGGCGAAGGGTAAGAAGTTAACTGATCGTGAAAGAGGACGGATCGAAGCTTTGTCTACAACAGGAATGAGTAGTCGTGCTATTGCGATAAAGATAGGAAGATCAAAGACTGTAGTCAACATTATTTTAAAATTGAAAGACATTTATGGTAAAAAGAATACTGGGGAAGACCTAAAGCTTTGTCCTCGCGTGATGAAAGAAGAGTTTGCCAACTTGCATCTACTGAAAAGTACTCAACCAGGAAACTGATTCCGACGACAGATTTAAAAGTTTGTCAAAAAACGATTTATAACACAATTAGAACGTCTGAAAGGTACACTCATACAACAAAATTGACTAAGCCTCAGTTACTGCAGAGACACAAAATAGAGCGTTTGAACTTTGACCAGAAAGTCATGACCTGGGACAACCAATGGATAGAAATTATTTTTCTGACGAAAAAAATGGAATTTGGATGGACCAGATGGCTGGAATTTCTACTGGCATGATATAAGAAATGAAAAAGAAATATTCTTCAAGCGCCAATTAGGTGGAGGGTCTATCATGACTTGGGGCTGTTTTCTTACAATGGTGTGGGCTCAATTGTATTCGTTTCATGTAGAATGAATTCACAAGGATACCAAAATGTCCTAACAAATCATCTTTTGACAAATGCTGAATGTCTTGCTATAGAAAATTGGAAATATCAGCAAGACAATGCACCGATCTATTCGAGTAACAGCACAAAAATTGGTTCCAAGTCAACAATGTTGAAACTGTGAAATGGCCAGCTAGATCACTTGACCTCATCCCAATCGAGAACCTTTGGGCTGACTTAGCACGAAGAGTTTATGCAAATGGGAGACATTTTACAACAACAACAGACCTGAAATCTACTATCGAAGATGAATGGTATAAAACCGACCCCACCCTTTGTCAAAAACTCGTTTCATCCATGAAAACAAGAATATTTGAAGTAATTCGAAGTAATGGCTCCTACACAACCTTCTAAGAATTTGTAATTTTTTCTTATATGTTATTTTCTATGTTGGCCTTAAAGTTTTTTTTTACTCAGGCTCAAATATTCATCTGTGTGTTCTGTAATATTTTCTAATAATAAAATATTTGCAAATTAATTTTTCTAGTTTTTTCAATTTTATTTAAGCTCAATAATTATCAATCAAATGGTATTTTAATTCCTCAGTTTAAATGTTTCCATTTTCTCAAAAATGTCTACTGGCCTTAAAGTTTTTACTCAGACTGTATATAAATATGCTGAAAATGCCAGTCGTTTAAAATATTGGCGAAAATATGGTGAACAGATTTCATATTGGCTCATATTCTTTGAGCAGCTAACCCGCTCCTTGGGATAGTGGGCAGCCTGATGGCCAATTGCGCTCTGGCTTTTGGTACCAGAGGCTTCAGGTTCGAATCCTGCCGGTGGCATGGATATTTGTCAGTGGTTCGGAATCCACGTTAAGGTCCTGTAGGTCCTGGTCTGATTAGCATAAAGTGTGCACAAAATGACCATAGAGTGACAAACCAAACCAAATCTTTAACTGTTGTTTCAGTTAGAAATACGATAATATATAATTAACCTATTTAATTTATTTGTTGAAATATCAATAGATAGTTAAAATTTTTAATTAAATATTATTCTGGTATTTAATTGTTTTATATATTTTAACATAAAGAAACATTAAAAATATTATAATCTTAAGCTCTTCATTTTTGCAGAGCAACAAACTAAACCCTTGGGTGTGGGTTTTATACAATAGGTTTTTAATTTTAAACAACTACACTATGTTTTATGAAAGCCATATGTATATAAAGATTTATATAGACAATGGACCTTGAAAATTGTGGTTATTTTGTTCTCTGACTATATTATTCTTATATTATTTTTAAATACATAATAGAAAATTTCAAGGCATTTTCTTTTTCTGTCTCAAACATTATTATGTTTTTCCCCGTTTGTACAAAAGTAAACGTAGGGCTAGGTTCGGTTAAGTTTGCTTTAAAAAAAAATATGCTCTAGAGAGTGATTGAAGGAAATAAAATGAATTTTTAAACATTTCAACAATGCTTAGTATGAGTAGTGCAGCATAAACTTTAAATATTTGGTTTTAAATGTGGTTATCTCTTCACAGATTTTGATTGATTTAGTTTACAGAAGGAGTGGTTCTTTTCTGGGAGAAAAAAACTCACTAAAACTGGATTCTGGCGTTATACAATTAATTATATGTAACTATCGTTTAGAAATTAAGTTTGCTAATGTCCTTCTTTATTATTACCACAAATACTTGCATTAAAGAGTACTTATTTCTTATAAGGGCACTTCATTAAATAAATTCCTTTGTTTCATAACGTACTCTATGCTTTCATGGCATGCATATAATAGCTGAGAAATTAGTGACTATCGCGATAGGTTTGATTTTTGCTGACCGTCTGCATACTTTTTTTCTGAAGGTACTAATGGTTTTTTTTTTTTCTTTTTTTTTAATTTATTTACTGAGATGTATCCTTTGGCTTCAAACCGAATATACATACCATTTACGAATACTCTTAGTCAGCGATGGATACATTTTTGCTTGTAACAAAACTCATGTTGAACAGTGAGCGCCTGATGGCCAAGTGCTCTGAGCTATGGATGTACGACAGGCTTCAGGTTCGTATCCTGCCGGTGGCATGGATGTTTGTTAGTGGTTCGGAATCCGCGTTAAACTGTAGGTCCCGGTCTAATTAGCCCAAATGGGACACAGAATGACCGGAGAGCAACAAACCAAACCTCATGTTGAACAGTGATTATTACCTGACATCATGTAAAAAGAAAAATGATTTCTGCTAACTAAATGCAATTTTCATTTTTTTTTTTTTTTTTTTTTTTGCAAAATTTGAAATACTAAAGATATTATTCATTCACTAAAAATTTGATTTTCTTTTATCCATTGACACAATACTTATAATTCTATATAGCGTTTTTTTTTTTCTTTTGATGATAAAACTGGAAATAGCACTTTGTATTCTTTTATTTACATTTCATGTGATATTTTTAAATACTCTCCTATATTATTTAAAAATTATGTTATTACTTATTTTTATTATGTAATAGACCATGAAAATAAAATATGCCTAAGTAAAATTTAATTAAAATTTTGCTGTTATGAATTTTAAATGATGCTTTTATTTATTTTACATAATTGCATTAACTTGTTTACATCAAAGATATCTAATTATTTGTTTCCCATTCTTCCAAAAAGCTATAATGATATTTTAAAGGATTTTGAAAATGATGCTGATTATGTAGTGCAAAGATATAACTCACTTAAACATTCCCCTTACATCAATGCTGCTCTTTGGTAAGTTAAATATGTTTGATTATCTTAACAAATCTATTTTCCTTTTTTATCGTTTGTCCTTTATTTTCTCCATCTTTTTCTTTTTTTTTTTTTTCTCAACAATCTCTTAAAACAGTGTTTCTCAAACTGCTTGCAAATCTCAAGGGGTTCTTAAAAAAGGGTATATGTGGTTGCCTACTGTCCTGAATAAAATACAAAAAAGATATACTAAAATAAGAAAAAAGATATTTATATTTATTGAACTAAATATCATTATTAAGATATATTCTAAAAGATTTGACAGATATCTTTTATTTTGTTATAAAATTAAAACATTAGTGAAAAATTAAAAGAGTTTTAAAGAATTGATATTTAAATTGCTTTCCGTTGAGTTTATTCCATGCGTCGTTTATTTACTTTGATGGAGTTAATAAATTTGTTTTTGAAAATTACAGTATAGAAACTAAAATTTCTTTCTGTCTGAAATCGTTGTTGAATTCTTTAAAAACAAGTAATATAAAAAAATTTAAAGTCAATTTTAACTTTTTTTTTCACTCTGTTGCAGAAAGTCCTTTATAAATAATTTTCATTCATTTTTTTAAGTTTATCTGGCGCCATCTATTGGTAGATATATGCAACTTAAATCTAAAAAAAAACTAAAATTAATTAATTACTGAGTTAATATTTGAAAAACTGTATTAACATCAAGTGTCATCCACTACAAGTTAAAAAATGTATTTGAACTTGAGTGGATGAATAAAAAGTATTTTATGAACAATTGAAAATTTGAGCGAGATATATATATAGGGAAAGTGTGAGCTAATAGAAGGAATTGAAAAAGAAATTCAATTTTGATTTATTTGGGCTTGGTATAATTATTCCATGAGGATCTAGTGGTATAAAATTTTAACTAACTAATTAATCAATTTTAATTTGAAGTTGAAATCAGTGTTTTGCAATATACTAATGAACATAACTGAGTTTTTAAATGAATATATATATATATATATATATATATATATATATAATTAAATATTGTAATTTTATATCAGAAATGCAATAAATAAAATACTATCTAACTACATTGGATTACTATCAACATGAAACACTATAAGAGTTTATATATATATCAGTATAAACCAATATTTGTGAAACTATTTTAATGTTGAATGTTGATAGTAATCCAATGTAGATAGCATTTTATTTATTGCATCTTTTTGTTATAAAATTACAGTATTTAATTAATTCAATAACTGATACTGCTTTTTTTTATAAATTGTGATATTAATATATATTATTGTTGTAGAATAAAATTGTTTGTTCAACATATTACATTAAAAATTCCTATTTGTTTTCTAATTTTTTTTTAATTCATGCAGTGCACTTTCTTAAGAGGGCTAACAAAATTTTTATTTCATGGATAATTGCATAAAATGTGTTAAAGAAATATTTTCTTTTTCAGGTTAACAGCTTTCGCATCAGGTTGTTTGATTGCAGTGTTGATTGCAAAATACCATGCACATTAATATTTTTAATCTTAATCTTAATCTTTAGTTTTTTTTAAAGTTTAGTAATAAATTATTTTTATTTATACATAACTTTAAAACTCATTACTTGTAACTTTTACTCATTACATTACTTTTTTTTTTTTTTTTTTGAAAGCTTTCGTTTTATTTAATGTTAATATTTATAATTTAAAAGCATTTTTACCTGTGCATATTTGTATTTAAAATGGTTCTTTATTGAAATGCATTTACTTTAAAAATTTACTGCTTTTTGTTAGCAACATTTGTATCATATTTAAGTTCAAAAGTTTTGCACAATTTAATGATTCACATTATAATTATCTCACAAGTATTTATTTTTGAAGTTTTTTTAAAAGGGATATTTCAAATTACTTTTTATAAGTTACTGTTCTAATTCGTTACTGTTCTGGTGATGAATTCAGTGAGACTCAAATACCCAAATCGTTTTTTAATCGTTAATTTTAACTATTTTTTGTAAAATTATTCTTGTAATATTCTTTTACCTTTATTTGCTGGGTTATAATTATTATTGCAATGCCCGTAATTACTATAAACAGCAATTTTAAATGTAAGATTTTTCCAATAATTTTTTGGTTAAAATTTTACATCTAAATTAATGGTAACAATAATTAATGTAAGATTTCTGTTGTGATTGGTGCTGTCTTGAGCACTCACTATGTGCCTATTATGGGCGACACCAAAAGGGGTTTGTACTATAATGCAGCATTGTAGCTATTTTATTGACAAAGTGTATCTATATATAAAAAAGTATGTTTGTGTGTGTGTGATGCTCCAATTAAATTTAATAATCAAAACATTTAAAAGTTCAATTTTTTTCTCTGAATTTCTTCTTTTTTATCTAGTGTGTGGCCAAAAATTAAGAAGTTCTGATTAATTCTTTTTTTTTTTTAAATAGAAACTGATTTAAAAATATTATAACAATACATTATGTAATAATAAAAAGGCATTATAATAAATTAAAAAGTGATTAGAAATATCAATTTTTGTAACAGTTTTTATCAATATCTTTTTACAACTTATTTTATAGCAGCACCAATACTTAATTACTAGATAACAAAATCAATGTAATTTTATGCATATGTTCTTCATTCCAAAATAAAAATTTTTTTCAAAAAATTAATGAAAGAAAGAGCTAGATTTTTCCAAAATAGGGAAGACCAAGTGATTTATTAAAGTGATGACAAAGAACTTATTTATAAATATTTTCTTGCAATAATTATGAAGTAATACTTATTATGAAGAAAAAGGTTTTTTGCTTTTTTTTTTTTAAGGTTTCTATTTTTTTCATTAGAAATATTAAAACTTTAAATCTTATTTAATTTCTAATTTAACTCTAAAAATAATATTTTTATTTCATTAAAAATTGGTGAATTTAATATATTATATTTAAAGAAATTGTGCAAAATTGAGTTATATTTGCTATGCTAAAAAATTATCTCATTTAAATTCCAATTTTTTTTTTTTATTTGAATTTATTGTATATTTTATCTGATGTGCAGCCAAGAATCATGTAATAATTGTAATTGTTTTTTTTTTTTATTTAATAAAAGGTCTTATTTTTTTATTCTTAGATTGAAATTGGATCTAGAGCATTTTTGTGCTATCTAGTGGAATGATGCTACTGAACAATAGCATCATATAGCATAATCATTTACGTCTATTTTTTTTTTATTTACTGTTTAAAAAATTATCCTGTAATTAAAATGAAGAATTTTTGCATGATTTTGTATTTTTTTTTTTATGGGCCCTGTAGTAATATATATGTACATTAAATTTTACATATTTTGATTATCCTCTTATTAAATACTGTTATTTTCTTATGTTTTTCTCCTCTTTTTTTTTTTTTTTTTTTTTTTGCTGCTGTATAAATTATGCCAAATAATTATATACATAATAATAATTGTTTTTAGTTAATATGATCTTGAGCAGGAATTAAGGACTACAGGAATTAATTTCTTAGGGTATCAAGTAAAGTTTTATCTTAAGCTTTTCCGAGTAAATTTATGCAAATTAGGTAATTAGTAACTAAAAACATTTTAACTTTAAGATGATTGTTGATTTTATGTATTGATATACAATTTTTTTCTTTTTTCATATTTATTATGCAATCAAAGTCATATAAAACATTTATAAGTTTTTTTTTAAACTTTTTTAACTGTTTAATTCAAATAAAAGCTAGAACCTAAAAACTTTAATATATAAATAAATGGATTAATACCTCTGTAAAAAAAAAAATAATAATGAAAGAGGATGGGGATGGGGGGAAGAAGCATAGAAGATTCGAAATTCAAGTTCTTAATATCCAATAATAGATATACAATTTAAATTTTAATATGATATTCTATTTTGAAAATTTCAAAATTTTACCGCAATGTATTTTAGACTTTTGTTGTAGTAAACAATATAATAAGTTAATATCTTCTATTTTTAAAAAAAATTGTTAACAATTTTTTTTTTGAGTTACTATTATAAGAGTAATTTATTTATTTAAATTATGAGTGATCAGAAATTGATAGAAAATATTACCACATTTTACTTAAATGTGCAATTGTCATATACTAAAAATCACTTTTCATCGACTTGTTGCTATGGTTAATTTAAATTACTAAAAAAAAAGAAAAATGTCTGTATCCAGTAGAAAATAAGTTATTTTAAAAACAAACGAAATTTTTAACAGTCAGATTCAAGCTTATTATGGATAATTTCACTAGAAATGTTTTGGATTCCAAATTATTTTTATAAATTAGCGATAGCGTCACAGATGCATCAGATGCAGCGTCATCAGATGCCAAAGTGGAAAGAGTTTGGCAAACTATTTATGTAACTAAGTAATCTCTTGATGATCTTCAAGTGATGTAAAAGTCGGAAATTTGCTGCATAAAACTGAAAAGGTCTTGTTTCTTATGAAGTGTTTTATTTATTTTGAAAAGTGCCAATTCCCCTTCCCTCCCTCCCTCTTACAAACAAGCATTTTTTGCTTAACCATTTTTTTCCCCTTCATTTAGGGTGCAAAAAAAAAAAAAAAAAGAATACCACTACCATATTGTTAAGAATATTTTTAGATCTATTTCAAAACATCTAAGATCTCCAGGGAGCATTTCTTTCTTACCTGATTTTTATATAGTTCATTGCCCTTTTATTTCAGCTTACGTGGATGAAATTAAAATTGGAAACCATACCTTTTTTTTTTTTTTTTATAAGTTCTTTAAGTACCTTTTTTTTAAAGTAGAAAAAAAAAAATTTTTTTCTTGTATAGTCTAGATTTTTCTATTTTCAGTTTTTTACTTGTTTGTGTGTTTGAAAAAATTAAAAAAAAAAAAAAAAACATTTTTTTCAATTCCTTCTATTAGCTCACACTCTCCTATATATATATATATATATCTTGTTCAAATTTTCAATCGTTCATAAAACACTTTTTATTCATCTATTCAAGTTCAAATACATTTTTTTTTTAACTTGTAGTGGATGACGCTGGATGTTAATACAGTTTTTTCAAGTATTAATTCATTCATTAAATTTAATTAATTAATTTTAGTTTTTTTTAGATTTAAATTGCATATATCTAAAAGTAGATGGTGCCAGATATACTTGAAAAATGAATGAAAATTATTTATAAAGGACTTTCTGCAATAAAGTGAAAAAAAAGGAGGAATTGACTTTAAAATTTTTTTTTTTTTTTTATATTACTTGTTTTTATTAAAATTATTCTTTTATTTTTTAATTAATTTAATTCTTTTTTTTTTTTAAAGTAAATAAGCGATTTTATAGTATGAAATGAATTAATTATTTTAAAAACTAGAAATATTTTTACTTATAGAATAATTAATTAGAAATTTTGATCAGATCTTTTACAAAAGGTTAGCCATTAAACTAATACTAGAATATTTACTTATAACTTTTTAATAAACCGTACTTTTTTAATAAGTTTTCAGCAGTTAGAATAGTTGAATTTTTTTTTTTTTTTTTTTTTTTTTTTTATAGTCTAGGTTTTTTCAATTTTTAATCTTTGTTTGTTTGTTGTCTGAAAAAAAAATATATATATTCTTTTTTTTTTTTATTAAAAATAAAGTATCAAATACAAGACTTTATAGTAGAAAAGGAATTAATTATTTAAAAAATTACTTATGAATAATAAAAGTAACAGTAAAATGTTTATTTAAAAATATATAATTTTAAACATTTTTTTTCTGTTATAGAACAATTAATTAGAATCTGATGAGATCTTTAATAAAGGGTATTCCATTAAACCAATACTAGGATATTTATTTATAACTTTTATTAAACCGTAACATTTTTATAAGTCTTAAGCAATTAGAAAAGTAGTATTTTTTTTTTTTTTTTTTTTAGTTTAGGTTTTTCGTTTTTTTAATTTTTGCTTGTTTGTTTGGAAAAAAACTATCAAATACGTTATATTATAGTAGAAAATGAATTAATTATTTATGAATAATAAAAGAAACAATAAAATGTTTATTTGAAAAGATTTTAGACGATTTTAAACATTTTATCTTATAGAACAATCAATTAGAATCTTTGATCAGATCTTTTTAAAGGGTATTAAAAAAGGGTGCATGGCCTAGATTATGAGTGCGCATTTCGTTGTCGAATACGATCTTCCGCTTATTCGCTAGTGGCCTGCCATACCGAATTGAAAAACAGTATAAAAAATGATAATTTGATGTCAGCCTCTATAGATCGTTTTTGATCCTAAACTTGATTATTTGGACCTCATGGCCGAGTGACTAGCGCTTGGTTCAGCAGATTTCGGGTTCGAGTGCTGTGCCATCAATGTTTGTAGTGGTTCGAATCCCCTTTAAACCGTATGTTCCGGTCGAATATGACTGTGGAGCATTGGGCGTCGGGTTGACAACCCTACCCCGTAAAAGAAAACATGTCCTGACTCAAAATCTGCCAGTAGGCAGACGGCTTTGGCCCATCATGGGGTGCAACTGATGATGAAAGTTGACTATTTGATTGATTTTCAAGAAAAGTACAAAAGTTCCATTAAAGTTCTTCCGAATTAGTGTAGCTTGTATTCATTTACATTCCAAATAATGAGTGAGATTATTAAACTTCTATTATTGTGTTGATGAAATACATTTATAAATTAATTGCTAGATAAGTCATTAAAATGGGAAATCTTTTGAGGTAACATACATACTTCTATGATTAAATATTTTCGGTCGAAAAGTTTTACTTCTTGAACTAGTGAAAATTTAGAAACATTTTTCGCTATTGGGCGACTCCCAAAATCGAAACAAAATTTTTGAACAATCGATAAATCGATCCAGTGTTTTTACTTGATAAGTTTTTTATATTTCTTTGTAACGATTTGCGATAAGATGGCGACCAAGATTCTTCGGTGAAGTTACAGTTACAGATGACTAGTGTTATTTCTCGCGATTTGTAAATCCAAGTTTTCAACAACTCGCCTCTTCATATGGGTTTTATTTCCGAAATGTTATTAAACTTAACAATTTTTATACATCTGCGTTGCAATAAATAAACAAATGAGAAATTCTTATGGAGGGAGAAAGTGTTATTTTAGAAATCCGCTTACAAGTACGAAATCAAGGACAAGCTTACAATGAACGGCTTCAGGTCAAGGTCTTAAAAAAATCACGGCGCTGTTTCCTGGTGACAAAATGTTTACGAGTGTATTTATTTCCGTGTTTGAGAAAACATAACAAGATTACATTTTTATTCGAAGATGTTCTATTTTTGGATCGAAGGCATAATTTTTTTAAATGACTTGAAGTAAATCTTTAAATATATATATATAGTGCTTTAATTTACATTACGTCATAGTTGTCGAATAATTTTATGATTGGCATTCATTGTGCACATAATTTATTTACATTGAAAGATTTGAATTATTTTGATGCAATATCGTTTCATTTCTATAAATCAATGCCATTTAGGTTTGATTTAGCTTTTTCACTGTATTTAGTTAAATATTTATTTATTTAGTGTCGCATTATATATATTTTTTTTTTCATTAATAGAACTTTTTAGATCCGCAGTAGTATTTCGCGGCTGATGTAACTTGCACAGAAATTAATAAATGTTAACTTATAATTTCCATTATTTTATTTATAAATGCATAGAAATTTTGATGCACGAAGCAAATTGTTAAGTCAGTTATAGAAGATTTTAACTTCGCCACTGGCGAGCATGAGGGCGCAGGTTCAATCCGTTGGTGGCTTTGTTGTATACACTGTTTCAAAATACGAGGAGACTTAGCGTCACTCCTGAGGCGTTTGTGATGTTCAGCCTCTTGCTTCGTTAGCCGGACTACCTGGTGGGAATTTTCCGAGTATTCTCCCATACGATACTCTAATGTGGGGTAGAGTATCGTATGGGAGAATATCTATTATCTGATACCTATTCTCATATACCTACCTATATAGAATACCTCATGGAAGGCACTGCCCTCCTTCTTCAGCGTCAGGGAGCCAAGTCAGACTTCTACCTACGAGTACGCCATCACAATAGAAGCTGCCCCCCCCTTTCATGAGACCACACGGGTTCTTGGACTGGATCTAGATGTTGCTGTCTATCAAGTAGGATAAAAAAAAAATGATTTTAACTTCATTAATATAAAGAGTGCAGGGGTACGTTGACGGTTCAGGGGTTACGTAAGACGGTTTGAGATGTTATTTTGTAAAATTATTCATTTAAAATGCTTGGCGTCACTCCTCCAAATGTTTCTATTCCAACGGCGAATGATCACATTTGAAACACAACGATATATTAATATGCACATAACAGGTCATGTATCCAACAGCATAACTTGATGCCTTTCTAATGGACTAATTGCTAATATTTCCACATGATATTAAGACATGAATTCAGTTTATGAATGTTATATTTTAGTTTTCTCTCGGGTCACCTCCAGTTGACTGTTATGCGACTTTACTACGATGCTATTTTAACAATCAAATTAAATTACATTGATGTGTCATGAAGATTAAATCCTAAGGACTTATGAACAAGTAATTTTTGTGATTTTTATTTGGGTATATCTGTCAGGTGTTGTAACATTATAACAATCAAGATTTCTGCGGTTATTTTTCCTTTTGTATCATGGAATTTTGAAACATAGACATTACTTGTGTCCCAGTGGTAATATGTTCTAGCTAGTGTGTCAGAAGATGCGGATTCGATTTGGCGGTGAAATGTGACGTAGTCATTGCTTTGGTAAATGAATAGACTCGGTGGACTTACGCATTGTTCATGCGTGGTCTGCTTTTCTTCAACATGACATGTAAATTCTGGTCTCTTATCGCTTAAAAATTCCCGAAAGACAATATCGTAACTTGGACAATGTTGGATTAGTGTATATCATAATGACATTAACCAGTCAAGGCCCGCTATTTGCAAGTTCAGACATATTTAAAGTTCCATAATATTGACATTTTACTTATCTTAAAAATATTCAATGCTTTAAATAAGTAAATGTGTGAGAAGATAAGCAAGTTTAAAAACTTCCTTTTTCAAAATAAATGTTTTTTTTTTTTTTAGAGATACCTCGATTTTATTTTGAAAAATGTAGTTTGGCTTAGATTCAATTTGTTTCATTAAAAACATGAAAAAGGATACTTTTCTCAAACTTATGTAATCTCTATTTTAAGCTCATCAATCGTGGTCTTCGCCCACCTGCGTGCACCTGGATTGAGATAGGTCTTCTGCTTTAATATTTTCAGTTTTAATTTTCTAAAAGTTTTAATATAGTTTTTGCCTAAAACATTGTATGGCATTATTTGACATGCTTGATTCTTTATCATATTGTGCAGCCTTTGCTAAAAAAGTATAAGACACCATTTAAAAATAAATTCATTTTGAAATTGTTCTTAAATAATTATGTTTCACTATGTGTTGAAAAAATATTGTGTTGGCCAGTGAAAAAAATAATTAAATGAAGAAATAATGTAATAAAAAATAATTATAATAAAAGAAAATTTTCTTTTTTGTCAGTAATGAGTAATCTTTCGGAATAAAAAATAACAGTATAATAAGAAATAAAATAATTATTATAAAATAAAGAGTTCAATAAAAAGTCATAAAATAAGTTTAAAAAAATGGAGAGCAAAATTATAAAATTAAAGTGGTTCTCAAATTCAATAATAAAGTACATATCAAAAGAAAGTTTAAAATAAAAAATAAAGAGCAAAAAATAAATTAATTGGGAAAAAATAGTTATTAGACCTATTTATAACCAATGACGTTAAAAATCTTAAATTCCGTGTGAATGTTGACTTTTAATTTAGAAACATCAAATGAATTAACATCATATCTGATATAGAAAGGCTTCAAATCGTGCGACGCGATTCCGTACAGAATAAAAATAAACGTGAAACTTATAAAAATAAATTATATTGTAAAAAAAATTAATTATTAGACTCTGATTTATATGGAATTCTTATTTTAATCTAATAACTTTAAAAATTCTTAATTCCATTCAAAATAACTTATTTATGCGGGTCTTTTTTTATTTCTGTAACATCAAATCTGATTAAACTTGTGGTTCTCAAACTGTGGGACGCGACTTTTATTTTTAGGAGGTGCATACATATATCGTGAAAGGAAGGCTTAGATATTTTGTACAGATAAAAATTAAGCTATCTTAAAAAAATAACAAATTAATAGTTGTTACCCTTTGATCTGTAAAGAATTCCTTATTTTAATCTAATAACGTTAAAAATCTTAATTCCATTCAACATAGCTTATTTATGGGCGTCTTTTTTTTTCGATAACATCAAATTACAGGTGAAAACCTAGCATTCTTTTAAAAATCATTAAGGAAGTTTTCTGATTACATATCTGGTAACAAAAACAATGCTTAATAACCATTTCATTGATTTTAAAGGTCATTAAAATGTTGAATTATTAATACAATAAGGAAATTAAATATTTGTAGACTTTTTTTGATATTTCATCGCAATTATTATTAGCATTGTGCAAACTTTACCTTTGCATTAAAAAAGAAAACATTGCAGTTTCGAATATAAAATAAAGTGAATAAGCCAACCGACTAGTTGCAATATTTAAAGATGACAAAGGTCGAGGATGAGATATAATTTTTCTTTGTTAAAGTGAGCGTAAAACATTACCACTAGATTAAGCAGATAAAAAAAATTTACATTATTGAATAATTCTGACAACATTTCAATCCATCTAAATTACAATATTTGCTGATTACATTTGTGCTTTGTTCAAGTTGATAAACACCTTAATTGAGTCTCCTTTATCTCTGTTCCTAATGATTCTATCTTTTATATATCTTAAAAAAATTAGTAACTTCTCATGATTTATCATTTTTCACAAGGTATTTTAATAAAATATCTGCTCTCTTTGTAGCTCTACTTTTTTGTTTTTACTGGTACTACAAACTTTGATAAGGCTATCAGTTTCAAAAAGTGTATCTTTCTTCTTTAATAAGGTAACTATTTTTTTTTCATATCGAATGTCACAATACCTTTTGTAACAATATCAGTTTAAGTAAATTTTTACGAAATAAATTTCTTTATAAAAACATTTTTGTGCTTACTTGTAAAATAAAAATTATTTGGCATTTTCTTATTAACACTTACCCGTTGGCAGTTTCTCTTATCAATGGGAATTATCAAATTGTGATAAGAGAATGCGTGGGTATTTAAAGAAATGGGTGGGAACAATAGATGAATTCTTGAATATTTAGAAATTGTAAAAAAAAAAATAAAAAAAATTAAATCTGGAATGGGAGAAGAAAATTTTCAATAGTTATTCAAATATTTGCGCATAATAAATATGCTTACAAAATTATTAAATATACAATTATTAAATATGCTTTATTAAATATACTTACCCACATAAGTCATACATGCGATATGCATAACTTCAAAACATGTGGGCACCCGTACATCCAATAAAAATACGTGCATACACATACGTTGCATATATTGCGCACAGACGCATTTAAACATGTATGCGCACTCATATATATACACACGTTCATAAGAACCTGCATGCGTAAATGTATTTTCCATATATATATATATTTTGTGTGTGTTTGCTCGCGCCTCTTTTCATGCACGTATAATTACGTATGTTAGTGCATAAACATAAATGCGTGTTTTCACGATGACGCTACGAATATACACTTGTCGCTGAGAGTATACCCATAATCTAGTTCACTGAAATACTATTAATGCGTGCATAACTTTTTTACATTTATGCATACATCTTTGTATTATTACATGCATACTAATGTAGGCATATATATATTCAGATTTGTATATGCTACTATGTCTTTATGTAAACATATGTACATGTACTGGCATGTAAATAAAAGCCTAATTTTTAAAAGGGCGAATTTAAAGTGCAAAAGTTTAATGGGATTTGAAAAAAAGTTGAATTTCAAAAGCAAAAAAGGTGAATCTGAATAGCGAAAAGATAATTGGAAATGCAAATAATTGAATTTGGATTGCCAAATCTGTAGCAACATTACATTTTTAAATTTAAATCATTAATTTATTTTTGTAAATGTATAAGTTGTTGTAAAAATTTTTTATTGAAACAATTTATTTAAAAAAGTAAAACCAAAGTTTAATTTTCAAAAACACATAATCATATACCAAATTTATAATTGCAAATTTTCATAGATCTTAATCTACTGCAACATTTTTTAATATGCTAGCATTTCAGAATGTTTCAAAAATAAAAAAAAAAATGTTAATGTTTATTTTATATGTAAAGGATGCATTATTTTGATGTATATTAGAGTTATTTTAGAAATTATTAAAATTTAAATCTATATCACTATAAACTATTGCAAAAATCTAATATGAAATTGTATTTTTCAGAGAAGAGTAATGTTTTCCAGCGTATTTAAATCATGCTATCATTTTTTAATCTTTTAAAATTAATTAAAAGATATTTAATATTTAAAAATATACGATGGACATATTTATTTTAGAATAAAATGCGTGAATTTATATTAATTTAAACGATGGCAGATATGTAACGTAAGACGTAATTTAAAATCTGAGAATAATTCTTTTTTAGCAGACATAGCAAAGTACTTACAAAGAAAATTATTTCATTGTAAATTTACATCAGCATAAATGATTGCAGATCAGCATAAATTATTAAGATTTTATATTTCAGAAATATGATGTTTTTCGGAGTCATAAAATCACAGTAGCATCATCAAGCATCTTTGAATCTTTTAAAAACTAAGTTAAATAGAAATTAAAATTTCAAAGGCATAACTAACGTATTAATTTTTTGAAATTTTTGCCATATGCATCGTTTCCTTAAAATGTCTTATCACCTGCAATGATGCTAGTGATGAAATATGTATTTAAAAAAATTCTGAAAGATAAATTCTAATGCTAGATGTCTGCAATCATTTATATTGATGAAATTTATAGTTAAAAATTTTTTATAAGTACCCTTGTTATATCTTCTAATGAAACAATTGTTTTCAAATTTAATATGATTTTGCATGTGCGCAATCATGCAGTCAACATAAATGCATGGCAAAGATTCATCTTACGAAAGCACGATTTTTTTCAAAAGATTTAACATCTTTTGACATTAGTATTTTTAAAAATAAACAAAAGAAAGTTTTTCAGAAAGCATAAAGGATGCATTCATTTTGAAATTCTTGTCATGTGCATCAATTTTTGCATAACATTGATATGCAGCAGACAGTGTAAATGCATGGCAAGATTCATCTTTCAAAGGCACGATATTATTTCAAAGATGTTAATCATGTTAGTATTTTTTTTTAAATCTTTTAAAAATAAGTAAAAGGAAGGTTTTTCATAAAGCATAACCAATGCATTTATTTTTAGAAATTCTTATCAGGTGCATCCATTTTTGCATAGCATTGATATTCAGCAGACATGTAAATGCATGGCAAAGATATATCTTTCAAAAGCATGATGTTTTTCAAAGATGTTAATCATGTTAGTATTTTAAAAATAAAATAAGTAAAAAGAAAGTTTTTTTCGGAAGACATAACTGATGCATTTATTTTGAAATTCTTATTCACATGATGATGCATTCATTTTGAAATTTTTATCATGTGCATCAATTTTGCATAGCATTAATATCTCAGCAGACATGTAAATGCATGGCAAAGATTCATCTTTCAAAAGCACGATGTTTTCAAAGATGTTAATCATGTTAGTACTTTAAAAAAATGTATTAAAAATAAGTAAAAGAGAGTTTTTCAGAAGACATAACTGATGCATTTATTTTGAAATTCTTATCAGGTGCATCCATTTTGCATGGCATTGATACGCAGCAGACATGTAACACGAGATTGCATCTTTCAGAAGTGCGATGCTTTGCAAAGCATTTAAATCATAGTAGCATTCTCGGAACAAAGTTTTAAGTATTACTCATGCAGGCTTTGGAAACCCATCAAAATCGGATTCAAGAATGTCATTCTGAGGATGGGAGGAAAAGAAGCGACAAATCAAAACGTGTTGGAGAACATGTGTATCTGATATAACCCGATAAAAATGGAAGTGCTTCTTTCTCTTTTGGAGAGCAAAAGGCGGGGACCACCCAGTCATTACGGCTTGCATTCCTCATCTAGGGGCCAACCACATGGATTTCTCGATGAAAGGTGTTTTTATCTCTACCCCTTTAAACTATATTTGTCGAGAAGGTCGACTGCTTTTTGCTTTTTTACTTGTCGCAAGCACTTAGTGAGATGGTAAGGTGTAACCTTGAAGATAAATAAAAGTATTTTGGGTCCTCCTTGCCTTGTAGCCCTCTTCTGTCTGAGGTTTGGTGCGATTCAAATTCTTTTTACCTCCGACTATCAAGATTTTGCCAAAAGAAGATCTTTCTTCATGTACTACGTCGTTAATCAATTTATTTACCCCATATTACGGGGACGAAGGCCGTAGATTCAGCAGTGGAAAAGAAAGGTTTGGAAGTTAGTGATACTTCGTAGTAATTTCGAATCGCTCAACTAAGAAGCAAATGCACCACAGATTTCGTAACGCGTATCGGGTGACGAGCCGTGCTTAATGAAGAGAGATAAGCTGGCTCTGAAAGTGTTCGGAAATAGCAGATTTTATTTTTGACTTCCATGTGATTGTAGATCTTTTGATTTTAGATTTTGTATTCATATTTTTCTTGTTTGGAATAATAGTATGAGATTAATAAAAAAAAAAATTGGTTTTATTATTTTGAAACAGCTGTCAAGCTGCTATTTTTTTTGTGTTCTTGGTTATGGATCAAGATTATATGCAGTCTGTGAAGTCCATTTGTAATGAATAATTATTATTTTCATTTTTCAAAAATTGGAAATAAAATTTTGTGAAGCAATATAAAAAATAAACCTTTAAGCTGCTGAAAAGAATTAATTAATTCTACAGAAGAAGCTACTTAAAATTGGTTGTTCTGGGTGTAAGAGTTCAAGGTCACGAAATGCTCTAAAATTTTTTTTATTTAAATCACATCTCTTCTCTGGAAGTATTTGGTTAAAAATATAACCAAAATAAGTCTGGTTAGACAAATGAAATTGAAATATAATTCTAATTTTCATTAATAATACAAGATAAAGGTTGTTTCTCTCAAAATTCAGTATTTAATAAATTTGAAAATAAATTATATATTCATTTTAAATGTATAATTAATTTGTAACATAATGATCAATCAATCATAAATAAAAGTAATTATTTTTTTAATAAAAAAAATCAAGATAAATTAATAATTATTGTATAATATTTTTATGTGATAGTCTTAATGTTTTATAATATATTCAATAAAGGACTGCATAAATTAATTATTACAAGTTTACGTAAATATTATTAATTAATTTTATAATTACGATGTTTTTTGTTTTCAATTATGAATGGTTTCTATTTTATTTCTGTGTTTAGGTTTTTAAACTATTTCCTCTCTAGTATAAGCGGCCTGATGACCAATTGGCTAGCTTTCTGGCCGTTGGTACTACAGTACGGTTCGAATCCTGGTTGTAGCATGGATATTTGTCAGTTGTTCGGAATCCACGTTAAACTGTAGGTCGTGGTCCTAATTAGCCCAAAGTGTGAACAAAATGACCGTCGAGCAACAAACCAAATATAAAATCTCAATATAAAAAAATGTTATAATTCATATTTTTTAATAGATAAAATATCAGTTTTAGTTAATAAAAGAACCTAAATTAGTATTTATCATAAAGATAATTTAAAAAAAATGAAAAAATTTGACCTTTAATTTTGTTTAAAAAGATTTTATAATAACAATTAATAACGTAAATTTTGCATATTATATTAGATCGTTATTTATTATCAGAAGGTTTGCAGAATGTACTTGTGAAAAATATAGATGCTTCAGATTTAAAATTAGATATTCCTTACTCTTCAAAGAATAATTATGAATTTGAAAATTCACGATGATCGTTTTTAAATGTTTGATCAGGATCTGAACCCAGTTTAACTTTGTTAACATAATGCCTTATCCATTGGGTTCTGGTGGTAGGAAATTTGTGTTTATTTAAAAATCCCATATTATTTTATATTGGTATTTTTTAATTACTTAGGGTATTTATTTTTTTTTTCTGTGAAAAATGTTCCACACTGCCTTTTCAAATCATCCAAAGCTCAAACATAGAGGACCATAGCTTAAATTATTAAAAATGCTGACATTTTCTATTCAAATACAAAACAAAGTAACAACCGTAAAATACAAGCAGTCATATTTTCCCCCTATGAGATACTTTGTTTTCTTGCAGACTCTTTTTTCTTCTCCCATATCCCTCAAGGATGCCTTTTTTTGCAAGCATCATTTTTGGCAAAAGAAATCTTATTGTGTGTCTCTGAGTTAACGCCGTAGATAACACTGTTAGTTATATCATCAAGGAAACTGCACGTCGATGAAAAAAAAAAAAAAAAAAAAAAAAAAAAAACTTTGTAACTTAAAATAAATATTGCAAGAGTTTCAAATCTCAAGGATTGTCATTTAGTATAGCCAGGTACTTTTTTTCTTTCATTCAAGTTATGTAATAGTCTTGGTAAAATTATGAAAGACACTACTTATCTAAGTTAAATGCATTAATAAAGTAACAAACTTACATGGAAGTATGTATTAGTGCATAGCGTAAATTTTTAATATTAATGTATTAAAAAGTAAAACATGAAGTTTCAGTAATGGTATTTATTTTTTTACACCTAACAATATATATAAACCTTTATCATTTCATAAGTTTGCAATTTTTGAATAAATTTCTGCAAATATGTGAGGCAAGTTTTGCATCTTGCATAAATTTGAAAATCAAAAATTAATGTGAATTACCCTAGGCTGCTAATGCTGCGGTTTCTCTTAAGATTTTGAGATTTTACTTGAAATTTTGATTTCCGAAAGTTACAGAAAATACCAAATGTTGAGCCTTATATTAAGTATATACAGTGGGTACAAAAAGTATTTGCACACATACAGTTTTGTTTTTATAATTCATAAAAAATGCATTAAAAAGTACAAAAAATGGGCATTTTAAAAACACAGTAACCTTATTCATCTAAACTAATTTTAAAAATAAATTTTTGTGCAATAAAATTAAAATATCTTACGTCAAAAAAGTTTTGCACACCAACCCAACTTTAGGAAATTTGCATTTTTTGCTATTTTTGATTTTATCCCGCAGTAAATAACATACGTAAGACGACTATAAGGGAGGTAGTGTCGAATTATCAGTTGATTGTTGATTTCAATTTGTGAGGGCACCTAAGATCTGAATTACCGATCTTGCGAGTTGTTTCTCTTCTGAAAATGGCCTAAGTTATCGAGGAAATGGTAAAAAGTAAATGTTTGCTTTTCTACTGTTCAGAAAACGTCACAAAGAAAGAAGATCTACATCAAATAACGCGTTCTGGACGTCACAGCGAATTAAGCGAAAAATTATAAGAGAGGCATCAAAAAATCCATTTTGTTAGTGCGATAACATTAGCCAATGATGTTTGTGGGTTCAAATTAACAAAGTATTCGAAATGTCCTGCACGATGCACAAATTTATGGTCTCAAGGTCCTTTTATAAATGACTGAAATAGACTGAAGAGACTCGGATTCGCTAAGAAATATATCAATAAGCCAATTGATTTCTGGAAAAATGTCATATTCTCCGACGAGGTTAAGTTCAATATCTTTAAATCAGATGGCAGCAAAAGTTTGGAGAAAGTTGCACTGCTTTCCATACTAAAAATGCCAAGTTAAACATGGATGGCCTCTGTTATGGTTTGGGGTGCATGGCTATGGAAAGCTGTTGGTAATTTGTGTTTCACTGATGGGAATATGACAGCTCAACCTATATTGATGTGTTGCGAGATAACTTGCCACAAAGTGCAATAAAATCTGTAATCGTATTGGAGAGACAATGATCCCAAGCACACTGCCAGTATAACACGAATGTGATTGCTTTATAATGTACCCAGAAGACTTGCTACTCCACCACAATCACCAGACTTAAATCCTTTGGAAAATTTGTGGAATTCTTTGGTTTAAAAGTAAGAAAAAGAAGATTTCAAGCAAATCTGCACTTAAACAAGCTCTTATTGAAGAGTGGTCAAATATTGACCCTACTGTTACAGAAAACTTAATTAAATCAATACCAGCAAGATTACAAGCATAATAGATGCTAATCGAATGCATACTAAATATTAGTTATTTGAAATTTTCTTATATATTATATTTCTTTTGTATTCATGCGGGTGTGCAAATACTTTTTGACACGAGATATTTTAATTTTGTTGCAAAAATAAGTTGTTATTTATATTATTGTATTTTTCTGTTTAATTTAGGTGATTAAACTGGTCAATTTTTGTATTTCTTAATGCTTAATTTCATGATTTGCAAGCAAAAATATGTGCAAATACTTTTTGTACCCACTGTATGTAAGCAAATAATTATTTAATTTAATAATTTTAAAATACTTCTCTTCAGCCTTGGGTGTATTTATTTATTTAAAAATTTTTGAAATTATATCAGCCTAATCTTGGTTTTACTCCTGATGGCCGAGTGACTTGCTCGGTAAATGCCATGGATTTTGTAGCGATTCGGAATTAACCGTAGATCGGTTAAGACTGTATTGGACGTAGGGCTGAAAATTCTACCCTGTAAAAGAAAAACGTCTCCTTTCTCTCGAAATCTGCCGATAGGCAGAACGGCCTGCCCACCATGGAACTGTTGGGGAAGAGATGATGATGACGAATCTTGAGTTTTTGATAAAAAGAAAATCGTATTGGCAGCACAAGTGGTCACAATATTGTGACACCAAATTATTGGTAATCACAAAATTGTAATCTGTAAACTCACGTGAATGTGTCATATTATTTATAATTGTCCCATTTAATAATATTTGTTGACTATATGATTAATAATTACTGATATTTGTGGTCATTGTTTCATATTTAACTTGTTTAACAACTTGCATCAAGCTATTTTGAAATCAAAAAGAAAAAAATAGAATTTGGTATTATTTTAAATATATTTCTCTTCTATTGATTTTCATTAATTGATAAAGATGAATTACGGGTATTAGTTAATTCAAATGTAATTGAAAGATATATGTATACATGTTATATCTCTTGCATTCAAGAAACAGGATGAGTTTCGCTTATGTATTATTTGTCTTGAAATGGGTCATATTATAAAAAAAAAAAACTAGTTGTAAAGAAAAAACGATGCACCGTATATATTTATTTATTTAACAAATTTGCAAAAATAATTTTTGTAAAATCTTTATTTTAAATAATAAAAAGCGATTGAATGACAATTTATTGAAATTCATAAAATATTCTTTGAAGTTATCTCAAAAAATTCCAAATAATACATAAAAAATACATAATCTAAACAGAAAAACACACTGTCTGAAAAATATTTGAGTAATTTACCTTAATGATTACTACATTGCCTTTTAGTTTTATTGAAAATGCTTTACATTTAAATAATTAATGAAATTTGTAATTATTTTGCATCAAATTACCAAGCAAATTATAAATTTAAAATTACTGGAATGTTTTAATTAAGCAGATAGTAATTCTTAGAAAATTGACAATAAAGAAATTGTAATTCATGTAGTATTAAACCTATTAACAATTATATTTTTTAAGTTATTTATTTTCCTCCAAACAAAATAGACTTCATGTAACTTTGACCGTATCTTTTATTTATGGTTTGCAAGAATAGTGATGAATAGTTTTATGATAGTTTTTTTCATAGTATTTGTTGTAAATTCCTTTAAATAGTTTTTTCAGTAAAAGCTAAAATTATTAATTTTCGAATTTGAATTGTGTTATTTGGATGATTTGATTTCACTTAATATCTTTAATATCTTTTTGGAAAAATATAGCTACCAAAAGTTAAATTTAAACAATTTAAAAAAATATATTTGTGATAAGCCATGAACTTCCTGTTTTTCTAAGAAATTGTTAAAAGAATATTTTATACAAAATCTTGAATATTCTTTATTGTTTAATTTTAAATTATGCTTACTTTCAAAAGTTATTTATATCTGACATCGTAAATATATGTTTCATTTTTTTAGAATTTTTAATACTAATTGACTTATTTTTTATATTTTTACCATGGTAGAAAAAAAGCAGTATTATTTTACTCAATTATCAATAAAAAAAAAAATTTAAAAGCCCTCAGATAAAATATATTTTTAAAACAAAAAAAACAAAAATTCTTAAAAATGGTATATTTACTTCATGAATTTTTATATTTAACAATAAAATGCATCCTTAATTTTTAAGTTATTTTATTCATTTTTATTATGATAGAAAAAAAATTGCTTTGTTCCAATTATCAGCTGAAAATTTATATATTTTCAACAAAATATTTTTATAATAGTCATTTAACGAAAAACAACTATTATTTTTTTTGAATTAATACTTTTTACATGGGGTTTTACTGGAAATGTCGTTTTCTTTTATTATTATTAACATAATTAAATGAACTTAAAATCTGGTAAAGCTTGTGTTATTTGTTATTTTCTTTTAAGTTTTTAAAATAATGATTTTTTACGCATCATTAAAATTTAATTCTTCTTCTATTAACTTTTTCAATTATAAAAAATACATAAAAATATAGAGAGAATTTCTTTAAATACAAATCAATTTAAAATAAATAGTCAATAAAATGAAGTTTATATCAATCTTAGACTAAAGAGTTTTAGAGGACAGAATTTCATACTTTCTCGAAAATGAACAAAATTTTAAAAAAAAAAGAAACATATTATGAAAATCAAAGACATACTCTTACTGCTATAAACATTTTTACACAAGGAAACTCTTAGAAATTTTTGATCGACTTGTCATTAATTTAGCAATCTGCAGTGTAATTCGAAACGTCTAATTAACGTGGGATGACAAGAACTTTTCTTTCTAATTAATTTTTGAAATAAGTTTACTATATATTAAAAAACTGAATTATAGAAGATCGGTTTGGTTTGTCACACAATGGTCTCATTTTGTGCACACTTTAGGTTCATTAGACCGGGACCTACAGTTTAACGTGGATTCCGAACCACTCACAAACACCCATGCCACCGTCAGGATTCGAACCTGGGGTACCAATCTCCAGAACGCAAGCCAATTTGTCATCTGGCCCTATATTATAGATGAGAAAACATTCTTTTTAAATATTTTTAAATTTAGCCCGACACGTGGCTCCATGCGCCGCTGGTGAGCATTAAGGCTCGTTCCCACCGAGGCGTTTAAGCGTGAAGCGTTGACCAATCACTAGCCTCACCGCGTTCGCCTGAAACCGGTTTGAAATCCACCGCTTCGAGTTGACCAACTTTCAACTCGAAGCGGAACTTCACAAGGCATAATGTGATTTCTGACGTTTCGCTGTGAACTGGTCGAAAAATTTTCTTCCCTGCCGCATGTCGCGTCGCTGCCTCTCGCCTCGGTGTGAAATGAGCCTTTAGGGGAAGGTGCAATCCGCTATCGGCTTTGTTTGTTGTTTCAGAAAACGGGAACAGAACACTGTTTCAGAAAACGTTTGACGTTCAGCGTCTTGCCTCGTGAAGTCGGACTACGTGGGGGAGGGGAGGTTTTCGGGTTTCCCCCATACGATTCACAAATGATGGGCAGTTCCCTTAAAAATTCCTACCCGGAGGCACTGCCATCCTTCTTCAGCGACACAGAGCAGAAGTCAGACATATACCTACGGGTACTCCATCACAACAGAAGTTGACCCCGCTTTCCTTCTTCCATGAGAACTACGACAACTATTTATTTTTAAGATTTTGTTTGTCCCAACACGTCATTGATAATTAAAAAATAATAATAAATAAATAAAATAAGTACAGCTTGTAATCCCTTTTGTATAGTTACTATTTGAGTGTTGCTTTATATAATATTCATTTTAAAATTCAATATAATATTAAAATTAAATTTTCTATATAAAGTATCAAATATATGTTCTCATGTGAAAAATAGATTGTGACAAAAAACACGGTGAAGAACGCTGCAAGAGAAATATGTTGCTTCTACGTCATCATTTTTTAAAATTATTTCAGTTATCATTGGCTTTTTCGGATGTAAGAAAATTTACGTTTTACATCTTAAATAAAAAAAAAATATAGGACACGTAGCTTATGTGGCAAGGGGTTAACGTCTTCTTAAACCCTGTGTCGTCTGGTAAGGCTTATGAAAACTTTTTTTTTCCTGCAATAAATCTCTTGTATGCTGGATTTAAAACTTTGTTTGACTTGGCATTCGAACAAATGGCAAAATTCAAAAGATCTATTACCACTTGCAATTATATTTTAATTTTTTCCTGAAATTTCATCTTATAAAAGGCATTTTGTAAGTTATTTAAAAGAAAATAGCCTTGAAAGTAGTGACGAGGCATTTATAAGAATAAAAATAGTGGAATACCGAAATTAATAAAAAGGTTCTTGGCAACATTATTGGTAGCAAATTGTAATAGTTTCTCTTTCATATTTTTGAAGGGGACACAGCGTTTTGTTACATTTTCGTTTTTGAAAGTGCTCGGTTTGGTATCCAAAAAGATGTACGAAGCAAGATAGTGCCGCGTCTAATGACTGTGGGTGTACAGCATGGATTGTTTTGTCAATGATCTGGTTACTAATTGTGACGTACTGTGCAATAGTCTCTTGCGGTGTAACCTGGGTTATATTGTATCTGTTATATATCAATAATAAATGCATCGTGGCAAAATGCCTTCGACAATGAAAATAAGCGCATGATAATATGGTATATAACTATCAAAATTTGTATAAAAAAAAAACAAGTAATATAAAAAAAAAAAATTTAAGTCAATTCCTACTTTTGTTTCATTATATTGCAGAAAGTCCTTTATAAATAATTTTCATTCATTTTTTTAAGTTTATCTGGCATCTATTGGTAGATATAGGCAACTTAAGTCTAAAAAAAAAAACTGAAATTAATTAATTAAATTTAATTACTGAATTAATATTTGAAAAAAACTGTATTAACATCTAGTGTCATCCACTACAAGTTCAAAAAAAATGTATTTGAACTTGAGTGGATGAATAAAAGGTATTTTATTAACGATTGAAAATTTGAACAAGATATATATATAGGGAGAGTATGAGCTAATAGAAGGAATTGAATAAGAATATTACTATATAAAAATAATAAATTTAACTTGAAACATAAAAAAATAACTACTACAAGTTTTATTAAAAATTTATTGAACACCGTTTTAAACAAAACACGTTTGCGATTTTAAGTTACTTTCTAAATTTGTTTAAATAAACCCCAATTGCAGCTGAGTAGTAGTTCTCACTAGCTAGCACGAAAGGTCAAGGAATCGATTCAGCTGATGGTATGATGTAGCGTCATTATTTTAAAACCGAGTAGACTCGGTGGAGACTGTTTAAGAGAGTCTTGCATCAAATATCCGAATGCCTTTTGAATAGCCCTGAAAAAATCATCATTACTCTCCCCTTTTTTTTTTTTTTTTAGTACGCATAACCGGCCAGGTCCCTTATAGTGCCCTTTACTTAACGCTGAATCTGTTACAATTTTGCTTATCAGTTGCACATACACACACGGTATTAGAAAAATAATTAATTAATTTTAAAAGATAAAATTTAAGTTATTTCATAAATTAAAGATTAAATTACAAATTGTTTTGTAATCGATAATATTTTAATTAATACTAATAATTAATCTCCTGATGGCAGAGTGACTAGCACTCAGTGCCACAGGTTTGGTTCGAGTACCAGAGATGCCATGGATGTTTGTAGTGGTTCGGAATCCACTTTAAACTATAGGTCCCGGTCTAATATGACCGTAGAGCGTTGGGCGTAGGTCTGACAGCCCTACCCCATAAAAGAAAACATCTCCTATCTCGAAATCTGCCAGTAGGCCGACGGTCTTGGCCATCATGGGGCTGTTACGCCAATGAAGAAGACTGACAACTAATTGTCCCAAAGAATATTATTTTTTTATATATAATTTCCCTCATAGTTAAATTGTTTTGAAATTATTTTTTTTTTTTTTTAAGAGCTTACAAAAATATACATACGTACCATTGTAATATACTTTTATTTTTAGATTATTGGTATTTCTTAAAAATTAGTTTTCAAAAATAAAATTCTGTTTTACCTAGAAACTTAAAAATTGAATTTTTCAAAAGATCTGAACAAAAAATAATAAAATTTTACATAATATATTTATCAAGAATCGGAATAAACAAATTTCGAAGGTCAGGAAAATGAAATTAAAATTTTTGGTAAATAACTCAGTAGAACCACACAGGTTTTCTCTTTCAAATGGGAAAAATAGATTTCAGTAGTTGATTTGTTATTCGATCTTTCTTACGATAGAATGACCTTCACGATGACTAAATTATTAAATTCTAATATAATTGATAGAGTTTCATGTTACTTGAAAAATCTGAATACCTTTTTTTTTTTTAAATTAAAATACCCTTTTTTCATAAATTTATAGTAAAATCGAATTCTTCAAATTTAGAATTGAGTACCTTCTTTTTTTAAGTTATAATTTTTCAGAGAATAATTGATTTTAATGTTTGAACATTTTTTTCTTTTCTATTAATAGCATGGTGATCGATTTTTGAAGTTTTTACTTTATTTTTTAATTAAATAGGGATTTAATATTTTTTCTATAAATCTTTAAAAATGAACTGCTGACTTAAACGAATAAAGATGGTTTTTTTTTTTTTTTTAGGTTTTACGAGGAAAAAAAAACATTGAACCGAAAATAGCGTAATGGATAGTACGTTGAAATTTCAATTTTAGGCGGAGCTAACCTGAGAAGTAATTTTGGGAGTGCAGAGACTGTTATACTGCTGTAACTTTTCCGCCTATACTAGACATATAACGGCTTCAAGAAGAAGGCCACATTCAGGTTTATGCGAACACTTTGTTAATTTTTAATTACAAGCAAGAATTCAATTAGATTCGCAAGTACAAGTACAAGAATAGAGATTTTCAGAGTTCTCGAGTCTACGACGATTCTAATTCACCGATCTGTGGCAGACCTTAATTATCACATGACGTGATACACGAAATCACAAGAGGCCCACTTTGTAAACAGGCGGAAACTCCGGCCTGTTCAGTCAATTTCAGAAAAAGAAAGAAGAAGAAGAAGAAAAAAAACCAGTTCTTTCCGACTCGTTGCTGAACATTCCCTCTTCTTCAAAAACCTTCCTTTAAGAAAATCCATCAAGGGGGAAGATGTCAGCTTCCCTCACTTCACTGGAGTCGACATTTACTCAACCCATGGTCTATCCCCAATAACGATGCAACAACTTATGGCGTAGTCCACATTCCATCTGTAAGTGAAGATCAGATAAACAATCGCTAATTTCATGAGATCTCATTATCCATGACACTGATTATCTGCTGTCAGATTTGAGTGACAGGTTGTTCTCATTTATACAAACACTAATTCCACGTAATATAACTATCCACAATACTGCTTGTCTACTATTGAATTTGAGTGATGGATTGTTGTCAAAGAATATACATTCCTCTCTTCTGGGAACGAGATGCTACAAGTCTTCTCATGGGAAAAATGTTACACTGCACTCAAAGAAGCTTCTTTTGAGTATAGATTCTTTCGTGATGTATTTTTGGTAACGCTGAATTTGCTGCATATCTATCGTTCTATTGGCGAATGATCAATTTCAGAACTACCTTAACCGCCTACCTCAACATTTGAAAACAACATTCAAATATAACATAAAAATTCATTGAACATTCATTACAGAACTTATTCGATTTGTGTGTGAATTTTTTCGCGATAGCAAATAATCATCTCTGCATGTATATTTATAGAAATTAACTGCATTTAAATACTCAATAAGAGACTTCATCGAGCAGTTGTGCTGGACATTAACATTGACAAATCGTATCGTTTAATTAAAGGCTTAATGTAACGTGTCAATTGTAATATTTGCAAACCGTTACAACTCGAGTAACTATCTTAAAACTGTCAAAATTGATAATGCTAAATCATTAATTTTAACCAAAGGATATATATATATATATTATAATGAGTTGAATTTGCTCGGTGATTTCAGAGATATCATTTGTGGCTTAATAAATACTCTACTAAATGGAATCAATCTTACATTCAAATTACAGAGAAGGAAATAACATACAAAACTTTTATAAAATCATCGATTATTATTTAAATTCAATGTATGGGCGTTATTTCGAGGGGGGTTCTATTTTACTTCTCGTATAAAAGGAATGTGCTATCTTTAATAAAAATATTCCTTCTACAGGAAATATGTTTAATATTTTGATGTTGTCAATAATTATATATTAATCATAATAAAGAAGGGGACATGATAATTGTATATGACCCACAAAAAAAATTAAAACTATCTTTTTCAAAATTCGTTTGAAATATTAATTCTGAAATTTTACAGTGAAATGTTATTACCAGATGAAGTAATTCCATCATTTTTTTCGATTCGAATAGAAGTAATCTTACGTGACTATGATTAAAAAGTATTGATATAATTCTTTTGAAATTAAGAGTTTTAAAATTACAATTTGATTCTAATGATTTAAATGGCTGAAAAAAAGGTATGAAACGTAGGTATTTTTGTTATTAATCATTGATATTAAACATATGTATGTTTATTCTATAAAATAAAATTATGCATTGAAATTTCATTTTCAGACATTTTTCAAATTATCTTTCATAATATGAAAAACATTGCGAATTATTTTTAAAAATTTAATAGATGAGACATTAAATAACTGATTAATTTTAAAAGCAATGAATAATAACAAGTTGAATGTTATTTTATATTTCTCTATAAAATAAAAATATATAAATAATTAATTTATTTTTATAATTTTATGACAAAATTTAAATGAATTATAATTAATTTTAATACTTGTGAAATTCAACATCTATTCAATCAAACATTTTACTTTGTACATGAAACCGCCATCATTCACAAAACTATACAAATAATAAAAAAATGAATAATAATTAAAATTATTTTGCATTAATAAGAACTGTAATTATTATTATTTTTTCATTCTTAATTATAAGTAATACGTGTTTTACAAGACCCGAAGTTCACTACATTTAATATGTACAAAAATAATTTTTTAAAATTAGTATACATAATATTTTGTAATATTTAAAAAAATTACCATACCAATCTACAATTCCAACTTCAGAAAACAACTCGTACCGCCTCCACGTTTAATCGTTGGATATAAATTCTCTTTTGGAATTCTTTTTTTCGATTTTCTCTAAACCATTATGCAAGCACTTAAATAATTTCTTAAATTTTGCTTTCATCAGCAAATATAACACTGTTGCAATATTCTAAAGGACATTTTCCCATGCTTTTAGTAAATGAAATTCCAAGTTTTCAATTCTTTTCCCTAACGAAAAAATTTCTTCCTTGTCACCCGGCTGATCGAATTATTCTTCGAACTTTTCTTGGACACATATTCCACAACATTCTTGAAACTTTGCTGTTAGTCTTTTAGAAGATAATCTTGGATTTTCTTTGGTTTTTCAGAACATTAATTTTTAGAAATAATTTTTCAGAATTCGTTTTATTCCATGAGAAAGTGTTCTGTTGGGTATAATTTACTTCTTATTCTACTTACAAGCGTTTTTATAATTTTATGATAGAAAAAATAATTAAATTAAATAAATTTGCAATTTTTTAATGCTTAATTTTTCTAATCGCAAATTATAACCAATTTCATAACTTAATATAAATATTTCGTTCTAATTATTTTAATATATACTTGATAAAAAATACATATTCTAAGCAGACGATTTTCTTTAATATAAAGCAGGCGAAAATTATTCAAATTCACAATTAATTAATTATTGAAAATTAATTAAATATACACATTTTATGACATTATTTATAAACAAAATATAGTAGATTTAATGAACTAAATCTACTATTTTTTGCAATTTTTTAATGCTTATTTTTTCTAATCCCAAATTTATAATTTAATATAAAATATTTTGTTCTAACTATTTTAATAGATACTAGATAAAAAAAAATATATTTTAATCAGACGATTTTCTTTTAAAATAAACCAGACGAAAATTAATTAAAATTGCAACTAATTAAGTATAAAAATTAATTAAATAGATGATTTTTATGAGTTGTCTATATAAAAACGTTTTTTTAGATTTATTAAGGTATTTTTAAATTTTAAAAATACTTTTAATTTTTTGAATATGCAAAATGCTTTAGATTTAATACATCATATTGATTTATTTGAAATAAACTGAAATCCTTTTCATGCTAAAATTATTTTAAAATTTAATTCTTTCCTTGGAATTATTACGAGAATCACGCGAATATGAATACTTTTGTAAAAACCACTGCGAAATTTTTAAAAATACTTAGTATTAAAATGTAATAAATTCTTAATA
Source organism: Caerostris extrusa (assembly GCA_021605095.1). Lineage (NCBI taxonomy): Eukaryota > Metazoa > Arthropoda > Arachnida > Araneae > Araneidae > Caerostris > Caerostris extrusa. The sequence continues at coordinate 70,528 of BPLR01017060.1, read as the reverse complement.
TTTCTCTAATGTAATATTTAAAGTTATTTTTTTATTTAAAAAGCTTTTAGATTCTTAACTTATGTTCCATCAGTCAGTCAGGCGACGCGTTTGATGTGAATGATCAAACCAACAGGTTTCAAAATCCTCGCTAATTCTACGAAGCTTTTCATAATTTTATGATAGAAAAAACAGTTAAATTACTTAAATTTACTATTTTTTGCAATTTCTTAGTGCTTCATTTTTTTCTAATTGTAAATTTATAACTAATTTTATAACTTAATATTAATATTTTGTTCTATTTATTTTAATATAAATATTTTGTTCTATTTATTTTTAATATATACTAGATCAGCGGTCTCCAAACTTTTCAGCCTTCGGGCCATATTGTTTATTCCAGTAAGTACCGAGGGCCAAAACCATTTTAATTTTTCTGTCATTATGTATAATTTCTAGACTAGTCACCAGTACATACTCTGAGTTAGCAGGTTTATGTTCGATTCAGGATCTATACATTCCAAACATCGATATACATACATATGCGATACTCTTTTACCTTATGTTGGGGTAAAGAGTATCGCATATGTATGTACCGAGGGAATAACCGCGGGATGTTCACTAGTTTATAATGTTAGTGGGATTCATTTCAATTACTTATTAGTTGTTATGCTTAAGCTAAATTTTCTGCGTATTATGCTTGTCATTAAGCTTTACCTAGCAAATAAATATAACCAAGTTTGTCATTATGTGTTTAAAAAAAACAATAAGCTATTCGCCGTCGCGGGCCGAATTGATGACACTGGCGGGTCGGATTTGGCCCGCAGGCCGTAGTTTGGAGACCCCTGCACTAAATAATACATTTTTAAGCAGACGATTTTCTTTAATATAAAGCAAACGAAAATTAATTAAAATCGCATTTAATTATGAAAATTGATTAAATAAACGATTTTTTATGAGAGTCTAAGTTATTTGTAAAATCTTTTTTAAAATTTATTTAGGTTTAAAAGTATTTTTTTAATTTTTTTTCAAGATGTGAAATGTTCTAGATTTAATAAACCATATCGATTTATTTGGAACAAACTGAAATCGTTTTCATGTTAAAATTATTTTAAAATTTAATTATTCTTACTTCTTTTCTTAGAATTATTACGAGAATCACACAAATATGTATACTATTGTAAAATTTTTAAAAATATTTGAGATTAAATTCTTAATATATTTAATATCATATGTAAAGTAATTTTTTTTTTAAAAAGAGTTTTTTAGAATCTTTTAACTTATGGTCCATCAGTCAGACAGGCGGCGCGTCTGATGTTAACGATCAAACCAACAGGTTTCAAAATCCCCGTTAACTTCGCGCTAAATATTCCGGGCGAGAAGCTCTCTCTCACACGGAAAGCGAGATATATAAATATAAAATATTTCTAAAAAAAGACCCTTCCTTAAAATGATTTGTGTGCTTTACCCACGCCTGCGTGCTTAAAATATCGTCTTTCTTATTCTTTTAACGACTGCGTCTATCATTGTTTCAAAATAAAAATACGATGCCCTGACGTCAGGAGAGCGGTTTTTCAAAAGATGACCATCACGTGACCGGTTACGTCATGCGATGAAAGAATGAAGCATTTATGGTCGCATATTAACGTGGACGTGCGTAACTTGAGTAAAACATGGCAACGTCAAAGTTTTTATGGTGCCCGAAAGTTTGTTTCGGTTTTTCTTTCTTTATCGATAGCTCGTAATTGTTTTTATGTTGAAGGTCGTAGCTTTTTATTTTAGTTCTGTATTGCAACTTGCGGTTAAATCAGGAAAAAGAATGTAAGATTTACACTACGTGTAATATTTCGATGATCATTGAGCAAAAATGTTTTTAAGTTATGTTTATGACGTCTTCCACCATCGTAAATAAACAAAAACGTCGTGTTATAATAATCATGCATGTTATTTTAAGCCTTAGTCACGAAATTAAAATTCATTATAAATATGAAGTATTTTAGGAAATATGAATTGTGTTTTTTTTATTTCTTATCCAGCAGCATCTAGACTAAGTCTAAGAACTAGTGTGGTCTCATGGAAGGTGGGAAAGTTGATTTTTTCTTGTCTTGTCGCTCTACTGTCATTTTGTGCACACTTTGAGCTAATTAGACTGGGACTTACAATTTAAAGTGGATTCCGTACCACTAACAAACATTCAGGCCACCTCCAGGATTCGAATCTGAAGCCTGTGGTACCAAAGGTCAGAGCGCTAGCCATCAGCCCGCCATTGGGAAAGGGGGAGAGGCAGTTTCAGTTGGGATGGAGCACCCGTAGGTAGAAGTCTGACTTGGCCCCGTGATGCTGAAGAGGGGAGGGCAGCTCCTTCTGGGAAGATTGCTCCCGCATCGTATGGATGAAAAACCAGAAAATCTCCCACCAGGTAGCCCGACTACGATTCAAGTTGCTGAACATCTCAAACGCCATCGAGCCTCCTCGTTTTGAAACAGCGTCTACAACAAAGACGCCAGCGGATTGAACCTCCGTCCTAATGCTCACCAGCGACGCGCGTTACCATTGACTCACGAGTCGGGCAATATGAAATGCAAATAAAAATTTCGACAACTTCATAAAAAAAAAAAACCCCATAAGTTTTTGATTTTTATATACTTGGAGATTTTTACATACTTTAGAAACCGAATAAGATATGTAAATAGAATACCATTATTTTAAGAAATTTGGTGATTTCATATTCGGCCACATTTATCTCGGAATTAGGATACATATCTGGTTTAAATTGTTTTCACTATGTAAAAGGCTTGCTCAGGGCATGTATTGTTCTGTATAAGTTCTTTTAAGACTCCAAAGGATCATTTCACATGTCCGTTTTTGGTTTTGAATTACTTGAGAATTCTTGGAATCATGGACTTGTAGAAATAATAACAAGAAAAATTGTAGATTATTGCAGTGTAAATAGCTTCCAAATTTTTTTTCCACTCAATTTACTTCCTAATGTGTATAAATGTGTGCTAATATATAACTGGGTTTTTGTAATCTGAAATAAAATATTTCATTTTCATACTTAAAATAATGCTCATAACTAATATCCAAATGAGAATAAAACAAATTTTCTTCTTTTTTGAATATTTATTCAAACTTCTACTGCTTACAGATTTTCTACATGAGATAACTCAAATGACCGTTAAGTCAGTTGTTGGATTATTCTTGGAAGTAATAAAGTTATTTTTGATCGCAAACATGCAATAAAATAGTTATATTGCGCATTTGAAAATTTTTAGATTTTATGTTTCCAAGAATTATACAATCTACGCTATCATTCAAGTCTTTTCTTTTTTTTTAAACTAATAAACGAGACTAATTTCTTCAGCAACCAAATTATTTCTTATTTCTGTTTTTGTAAATACTATATATATAATTATATAATCAATTCTTTGGGAAAGATAACATTAACAAATTAGGAAAAATTTAATCTAATTTTATAAAAAATTAATCATTTTTAATATTTAGTTTTATAGCCTTTATGTTTCAATAACAACAGTTAGTACACCAATATGGTTGGGGAAAAAATATCGGTTTTTATTCATAGCAAAACATTAACCATTCTATGATTGAATTTCATTGCATAATACACCACTAATTCTATGCACAAAGCAAGACTTAAAAAACATTTTCTAATGTAATGCCAGTTTCAATAGAAATCATGAACTTTATAAATACTGAGGTCTTAATAAACGAAAATTTACATAAATATTAAATTATTGTCAATATTCTAGATTTTGACATACAACTAATAACTGTAAAAATTTTTAATTTCCTTTTAAAATTCTTTTTCCATTTTTAACCCGTTTTTATTTTATAACATTGCTTTCTTATTAAACTCTGTTTCTTTAAGTTTTAAACTCTTTTTATTTTATTCTCTTAATTTTAAGTATTCTTTTTTATCTTATATAAATTAAGATGAGAGGGTTAAAATGTATTATCATCATAGATACTCCGTAATCCGTGTATGCCAGTTGCAGTACTTCCTGGCCTATATATTTATCGTGCCCATTTTTATCCCAAACACTGGAGCTTTTAAATTTGGTTTCATTTTTTAAAATTTAAACTTAGCTCTTTCACTTTGAAATCCACCACACTATTCACCAGACCATCCCAAACAATTAATTTTAATTCAAGATTAATTGACATCTTTTTTAAAAATAAAATTTTTATTAAAAAGATGCAATTTTGCATACTTTAGGCAAATTTGATCGAGACCTACAGTTTAACGTGGATTCCGAACCACTCACAAACATCTATGCAGCCGCCAAGATTCGAATCTGAAGCCTGTGGTACCAAAGGGCAGAGCGCTAGTCGATTGGCCATCATGCCGCTCTGTTTACAAAGTTTTATTTGCAGTCAAATTGGAGTAATTATTTTACAATGTTTTTGTAAATATCGTAGTAGATCATGCATTTTTATTTAAACTGAAAGTATAATTTTCTTAAATGCAATTTTTAATACAAAAATAGCAAAAAAAAAAATTTACAAAAATAATATCAAAAACAAAAATAGTATCAAAATATACAAAAATAACATATCAAAATATGCAAAAATAATATCCAAAATATACAAAAATAATATCAAAATATACAAAAATAACATTCAAAATATGCAAAAATAATATACAAAATATACAAAATAATATGCCAAAATATACAAAATAACATCCAAATATACAAAAATAATTCAAAATATGCAAAATAACATAAAATATACAAAATAACATTCAAAATAACAAAAATAATATCCAAAAATAATATACAAAACTAAAAAATAATATACAAAATATACAAAATATACAAAATAACACCAAAAATATTCAAATGAAAAATAACATCCATATACAAATGGCATAATATTAATATGTTACTCAACGCTTCCAATCCAACGTGAGGATTTTCTGGCGTACAGGTTTAATACGCTTATTCTTGCCATAGGCAGAAAACGTTTCGTCATTGGTTGAATTTCTAACCAATCGTTTTCAATTTGGAAACCTAAAGTGCTATTCACCAAATCCTTTTTCCAGACCAATTTAAACGATATACATGGAAAGAGATATCACTTTGTGTGCTTTATTTTTGTTATGTGCGACAATTGTTACAGTTTAAACTGCGACAATTGTTACAGTTACAGCATAATCATTCAAACGCACAATGCATAATTGTGTATGATAAAGAATGGTTGCCATAAATCATTTTCCTGGTCTAGCAGTCATGAAACAATGAAAATCCAGCATTTTATTTACTTTAAATCTTTCCGTTTTATTCATGACATTTCAATTAAGGACAATGCCTTTGTTCAAGTTTTAGAAGCTTCAATGGACTACATCGCCAAAATCTGTTTTCGATTTTGTATGCATTTATTTGAAATAAATTCCATTAATTAACCATAAATATGATTAAAATATTATGTATTATAAAATTGAATAAGTTTAACAAAGAATGTCTTTCATGGATGGGTCAATTGGTCAGAAGCTTAATAACACGTTAAGAGCAATAAATTTTGTTGCCATGGTAACGCATTTGAAATGCCAAAAAACAGTATACAATAAGCGATCATAACTTAAAAACTATCACAATGAGAAGCCTAATTTTTACAAATTCCATTGTTTTTTAATCTGGTGCTTAAACAAAGAAATCACGAAAAAATTCTTATTAGCGCTTCTTCAATGAAATACAAAATAGCAGTAAAACAAAGTTGACGTCATAATTTTGCGTTTTTTTAATACGCCTTTATTAGTTTCATCTGTATGTTTGTTTGTTTGTAACTGACTCTTTGGGCTCGATTTTGCCCTACTTTAAGCGATCAGATTTAATTTAAACGTTGTAGACTTATCAAGGACCGACGACAATAAAATATTTTGAAAAGTTTATTATCTCATCATGATTAGGATCGCCAGGATGAGTGATTTTATTTTAACTTATGAAGAGCAATTTAACCCATGTAGAATGAAAGTACCTACATTCAAACCTACGTGGGACAGTGGCACAACGGATAACGCGCCTGACTACGGATCAGGAGGTTCCCTGTTCGAATCCTGGCTGGCTCGACATATTCGCATTTAGCCTTTGTTTTACTCACAATTATTGTAAGAACTATAGTTCCAGTCCTCCGTACCGGGACCTAATTTAAATATTATAGTTTAAAAACACGCTTTTAGAGTTAATTAAACTAAAAGGTAAAAAATAATTGTTAACATAAGAATAAAATGATTGACGAGAAAATGAATGTCACTGTTCTAAAAGCGTGGGGTGCTCGATATCAATCGTTATAATTTTCACTAGTTTCATTCCGAAATGCAGAGTTAGTTTAAAAAATGTCATACAAAGCCCCACGCTTTTAGAACAGTGACATTCATTTTCTCGTCAGTCATTTTATTCTTATGTTAACAATTATTTTTTACTTTTTAGTTTCATTAACTCTAAAAGCATGTTTTTAGTTTTTTTAAACTATAATTTAATCTGGTGTTAAACAAAAAAATCACGAAAAAATTCTTATTAGCGCTTCTTCAATGAAATACAAAATAGCAGTAAAACAAAGTTGATGTAATAGTTTTGTGCTTTTTTTATTCATATATTTTACTCATGTCTTTTAGGTTACATTTCGTCTGTAAGATTGATAAAAACAGATCGAATTACGTGCAAACTATCCCATTGGTTTATAATTTGTTATTTTTATGGTGTCATTTTCAATTTAAAAACTGTCATTAAAAATACAGAACATTTTCCATGACTGCATCGTTTATTGTACCGAATACATAGTTATAGACTTTTTTATAATAAAAATTTTAATTGCATTTTCTTATATAAAAAAAAAATTGAAACTTGCAAATTCTGTAATACTTTTTTCTAATGCTCTTTTATTAAAATGCTCTTGATTTCCTGTCACAATCATCATCAAATGGATTATTTTTTTATAGCAGTGATTGTAGTAATGCAGGACACTGTGAGTGACTGAGTTTGCATTATCCTCAACACAAGCTGCCATCTTATTTTTCACGTGAATTATTACGGTATTTTTTTACATCAATTCTTCATATTGTACATAATATTACCACGATCATTCCTCCCTGTCGGGTAAAAGGGGCTGTTTCTTTTCAGAAAGAAAAACTTTTTATGGCTCTAGCATTGCATATGAGACAAAACTGAAAACGCTATCAAAGAACTCGATTGTTGTCAATATTGCTACTGTTACTACATCACACTGCATCACTGTACCTAGAGCTGAGATGCCCCTTTACAGTTTGGGAATGATGGAGGTGATAAGTCAGATTGGGCTCTGTGACGCTCTACGATTATATGAGACCGGGACTACGGCTTTAAGTGAATTCCGAAACACTACCAACATCTATGGCACCGCCGGGACTCGAACCCTAAACCTGTGGCACCGATTCCCAGACACTCAGTCATTCAAGTCCATGTTTTTAAAGCAAGTTGATTGCATATATTCTCATAGTTTCCATTAAATCTCTTCATTTCTGAAAGCAATGATTAACAACCTGATGGCTAATTGACTAGCGCTCTCTGGCCATTGGTACCACAGGCTTCAGGTTTGAATCGGGCAGTGGCATGGATGTTAAGTCCACGTTTCGGATTCACGTTAAACTGTGGGTCCTGTATAATTAATCTAAAGTGTGCAAAAAATGACCGTAGAGTAACAAACCAAACCAAAACCTCTAAGAAGATAATCGAACTCTTATCTGTATGCTGACTAGTTTGCACTCATCACTATTAGGCCACGAAATTTCTTGGTGATCTTGATAATTTCAGAATCACGTTAATTCCTATCGAGAATGGATTTAAAAATTCAATTGCAACAAGAGTTTGCGTGCCTTATTGTAGCAATGATACATATGGTTACAAATCCTCCTGGCGTAGACTGGCGTAGAAAAACTACACCATGTCCAATAGATTTCGTTGCAGGCGACTGGGCGATGGTTAAGGCTAATATGCAACTTCACTTTAGCTAGGAACCATGAGGACTGATTAAACCTCAAGACAACGCTTTACGATCATATTAGACCGGGACTTACGGTTTAAAGTGGACTCGAACCACTAAAAACAGCCATAACACCGCTAGGACTCGAACCTGTAACCTATGGTACCGAGTGCCAGAGCTCTAGCCATTTGGCTATCAGGTTCCTATGATACATGTAGTTCTATAATTATTTATAATTGTAGATATATTTTTCACATTTCAAATATGGATTAAATGCACCTTAATTTTCCACGTTACTATAGTAGCATTACAGATTCTCGAACCAAGTTACATTTTTTTAGTGACATATAAAAAAAATCCAGGTTATCTTCTATTCATCTTAATTCCAGAAGCCTTTCCATTTTATAACACTTGTAATTACCCATTATGTCTGTGACCTATTTGGCATATTTCGCATGTTTAAATCTGTTGCACATGCACCACAGGTCCACGTAATCTTACATCCCCTTGGAAACATATAAAGAGGTGTGAAATTAAGGATTTATCGCCGTTGAGGTATGTGGGCCTTTATAGGATGCATACCACTGTGCGGTTTGCGAGAGGTGGGGAAGATTATAAATAAATAAATAATAAACAATATTAAAAAAAAAGGAATGGTTGACAAAAAAGGGGTGCCGAAATGTGGGCTCCAAATATACTTCTGTCTCATTAAGAACAAGGAAGCTTAGAATAAATTTATCGAGGTCTTGAGTTGTGGAACGCTAATCAGTTTAGTAACAATGGGTACTAAAATGCTATTAATTTGAAGTAAAATGCGAATGTTAGAAAATCATTAAGGGATATTTTTGTTGAATTAACATGAAAGCACGACACGTTATTGCTAAGGTAATTGGAGACAATTATTCCATCTACTAAATTAAATATATTTAAATGTCATATAGTATACATTAAAACATAATTATAGTAATAATTGTTATACACAATATTCAAGGAACAAATTTATCTATTTTCTTTCAGCAGTATGTAATGTAAAAAGGTTAATTGAAGATTATTGTCTTAATAACATATTGAAACTCCAATTAGTGCTACAAGAGTGCTAGAGAAGATTTCTTACACATTTATATATATATATATATATATATATACATGGAACAAACTTGTTTATAAAATTTTCTTGTTTAGTTTAAGTTTATAAATAATTTCAAGGTAATTTCGATATAAAATCTATCTTCGTCGATAGTATTCTGGAAGTTTTCCTACATTTTTCGAAAAAACACTTAATGAATCACAAGTATACAAAGAAAAGCAACTGCATTTTGTATATTATAAACAAATTAATACAAAACTAAATGATCATTGCAATAAAAACAGATTTTTTTGACAATTTCTTGTTGTTTTTAATGTTTACAAAACAATAAATTGTTACGATCTGGTTTATAACAGACAACTACATTAATTATGCATTCTACCATATGAAATTTAACAGAAGAAGTTACTTATATTATCATGATATGCTAAAATAAAAGCTTTAAATAGGAATTAGGTCAGAAATCCTTGAAAGCTTTCATAAGATAATGAACATTACATGAAATAGTTACTTGTAACACCGTCCTTTGCATTGGAAATATTTAGCACTTATCTGGGTTACCTTCAGTTTGGTATATTCTATTCTACACTCTTATAGAATTATACATAAATTGTTACAAAACCAACACAATATTCTGACTCGTCGATTTCGTTGTGTATGAACTTTTCAATGAACTAAAATACAATTTAATTTCAAAGACAAAGTTTGTTATCTTTCTAATCTGGAAATGGCAAGCTAAGCGAACAACTAAATATGAAAACTACAAGCCCAAAGTTGGGATGACACTATTATGGCCATAGCTATTAAGGCTTGAACACAGATATAAAAATGTTTTAATATGTTTAGGAAATATTTTCATCTTTGGTAATCAAGCCCATGTTGTTTCCTAAGGAATCTAGAAGCTCCTCATGGTTTTTAATAGTTGCCTCATGGTAACCTCTACTGAATCCTCGAAGCTTTGTCAGATGAATTACAAATATAGACATAAAACCTAACTACGCGTGTCACCAACATCGTCAATTTGGGCGATATTTTTAATCTTTTTCTTTGTAATATGTATAAAAATTATTTTTACATAGTAAAATCCTTTTAAACAAATTAAATTATGAATAAATTATGAATAATCAAATACAGACACAGTTATAAATTATGAATAATCTAATAATTTAATTTAAGTAATAAATTATTAAATTTCTGAAACTGAACAATTATCTACATAGTTACAAGAAAGTTTTGTAATAATTTATGTATAATTCTTTAAAACAGTAGAATTGAACATACCAAATTCAAGATACTCTCGATAATAGCCAAATATTTCAAATGATAAAGTAGGTATTATGAGTAAAGATTTCATGTAATGCTCATTTTCTTATGAAAGTTTACAGGGACTTGGACCTAATTTATGTTTAAAGTTTTATATTTTGATAATATAACAACTACTTGTGTTAGATCTGATATTTTAATATGTACAGTTAATGCAGTTGTCTGTTATAAAACAGATCATAATAATTTATTGTTTTATATCACAATAAAAAAGAATTATTGTAGAAAAAAAAATCGATTTTTAATGCAAGGATAATTTTGTTTTGTATTAATTGGTTTGTAATGTGCAAAATACAATTGAATTTCCTTTGTATACTTGTGAATCGTTAAATATTTTTTCCGGAAAAATGTAGGAAAATCTCCAGAATATTAGCGATGAAGAAGATAGATTTTATATCGAAACTACCATAAAATAATTTAAAAAATTAAAATAAACAAGAAAATTTTATATATATATATTTTTTTTTTTTTTTTTTTTTTTTTTAAACACTTGAGAGTAAAACAGAAGAGATTTTAAGGTTTGACAAATAGATCGACCGCCTGCCCATTCTAATATAAATTATTAGATTTATTTTTTCAAAATAAATAGTATATTTGAAAACTCATAATTTTAAATAACAATATCTGATAAAATTTAAACAAAAGAAATACTGCTATAAATTCATTTATTAATTTTTTTGAATTTAACTAGATTAATACATTTCATTTAAAAAATAGGAGACACGATATGGTTTAAAAAAGTAACAATGCATAAATTCAGAATATCATCTTCAAGCAAAAGGAAAATTCGAAGCTATTATTAATATAATATATAAAAGGAAAAGAAAAAAAAAAAACAGTCTTCAAGTTAATGAAATTATTCACAAATATGAGCATTCTCAGAGAAGTTAAGACGCTATGTTCTCTTGATGTATAATTCATTAAAAAAGGTTTCGGTTTTACTGTGTAGTTTTTATTTTTATTTTCTTAAAATTTATATTTAAAATATTGGCCGTAAGCCAGATTTTACTTTTCTATTTTAATATAATAATACAAATCTGTAACTATATATCTTTTGTAACAGTAAAAAGTTTGTCGTGAGAAATATATCTTTTATAAAATTTAAAAGGTGGGCATTGTTGTATATTGATGTTGATGAGAAGATATTTAAACCTAAAAAGGAATGTGAATGTTAATTAAGAAAATGCTAAAATTGGCATTAATGGTAAAGTCACAGTTACAGAATATTAATTTTAACTGAAAACAATATACTAGAAGAAGTAGCACTAATACAGTGCTACAATTATAAACACTAACCATGAAATTATAATAATTGACATTTAAGACTAGAATATTTTTTTAAGCAATGAACTTTTTAAGCAATTTACTTGAAAAAATAAATTAATACATCAATAATGTGCAATATACTTAGATCCTAAAGAGATAAAATAAACTGAAAATTATTATTATAACAACTCTGGCGCTCTGTACCACAGGTATCGGGTTCAAATCCCGGCTTTGCCATGGGTGTTTTTTAGTGGTTCGGAATCCACTTTAAACCGTAGGTCCCGGTTCTAATAGGATCGTAGAGCGTTGCGGGGGCATTGTTACTCCACGTCCGTGGATTATCTTCAAGTTACACGCCCCCTGGGTAGTGCAAAGTGAGTAACATCGGTGCAGCCCTTACGGCATAAGATCACGGTCTGTTTGCCAGCTGCATTAGAAGAAAAAAAAATATATATATATGCAAGCGAATTCTCCAAAAAGAAAAAAAGACAATGTTTTAGGATGTGAAAAAGTTATCTCATGTGTAAATTAAAAAATAAAATATTATAAATATAAAGATTTAAAGCATTGCAATATATTTTAAAATAAACTTTAATAAGTTTATAAATATAATACCACAGTAAAAAATGTGTTCTTTCATAGGATAAGGGAATGCCATGTGTAAAGAATAAATCATTTCCTGTTATCTTTAACTTCCGTATAGTTTGTCAATGCATATTTTCTTCAAAAGTAATTTATTTTAAAACTATAATCATTTATAAAACTCATTTGAAAATTTATTCTTATGAAATTTAATTTCATATTACTTTATTTATAGGAAGCTTTTAAAATTTATCGTGTACGTCATTTCATATGAGACTTTTATTAAAAGCATTCTATGAAATATTAGGAGCACCGGAAAGTTATGTCGTTTCCGTGCATGTCGATATTTGTTAGTCGTTTATCAGCTCATTAGCTGACTATCACAATATGTCTATCATCGTATCCCAATACTGAGTGCAGTTGCAGTATTATGTACGATGTAGTAGAGAACAGCAGATCGAAGGAAATCACTTCTACATGTTGACGTATGCATCTTTCAGTGCCGGTAGAAACCGGGGATTTCCTTTATATTAGATTTTCCTTTTTGTGATTTTTGTAACCGTGCTTCCTCCTATGAACTGCTGGGGCCTGGTGGCTGAGTGGCTAGCGCTCTGGCGCTCAGTACCACAGGTTTCGGGTTCATCCGGCGGTGCCATGGATGTTTGTAGTGGTTCGGAATCCACTTTAAACTGTAGGTCCCGGTCTGTTTAGCCCTCGTGCGCAGAAGATGACCGTAGAGCGACAAACCAAACCGAACCAATCGGTACCACAGGTTTCGCGATCGACTCCCGGCGGTGCCATGGGTGTTTGTAGTGGTTCGGAATCCACTTTAAACTGTAGGCCCCGGTCTGTTTAGCCTAAAGTGTGCATAAGATGACCGTAGAGCGACAAACCTACGCACTGCTAGAGTGCCCCTGTGGCGTTCAGGAGAAATGGTCAGTAGGCCTCGAGACTCTCACCCCTGGTCTCGAGGCCTATATACCATTATACAACTGACCTACTATAATAATCATGATTTTTAATACGAGTATAAGTATCAAACGATACTTATATTCGTATTAAAATGGTTAGATTCCATGACTATTATTACAAAATTTCTGATTTAAAAAGATTTAATGGGTGGGGTTAATAAGCTAAATAATTTAAATGGGTGATGCACTAAAATAATTAAATGGGTGTAGTTTAAAAAAAAGAAACGTTTTTTTGGATAATTTATTTGAAATTTTTGATATTATATAGCTTTTTATGTTGGAACCAAGGACTGGCGCATGCTATAACTAACTTGCGATTTTCGTTTAACTAATCTTTCGTAATTAGCGTTTCAAAAGAGCGTTCGATCTTCGTTTTTAACTGCACTTATTAATTATAAAATTCAAATAAATTAAAAATCTTTCTTTTACCTAAACCCCCACCTACAATTATTTTAGTGCAATAATTTTAATGTTATAGAAACAGTGGAACAACTTGGTGCAATTGGTTAAAAAACACTAATACAAGTGTTTAGCTAGAAAAAAATAATTAAATGCATTCAGTCCACTACAACATTCGCAACATTTATTCTAAAATTCAACCACTATTTAAGAACATTTGTGTTTTTCAAGCATTGTTATTTTGTTGAACATTTATTTTGTTGTTAGTGAAAATCCTTTACTCGTGTGTTGAAGACTGTTTCACTTTGGCTCCGAGAGCGAGAAGCCTTATGCGATGTTAAACATCATTAGATTAAAAATACCACATTTGTTATTTCAAGACGGAAGAGATGCAGCTGAGAAATCTTTTTGCAACAAATTGATGGATCCTCTTCCTGTTCAACAATATTTTTGTTCTCCTCTCTCCTTTTATCCTCTACGCAACAAAAACTAAGCACACGCCAGCGGTGCGAATTAAAAGTAAAACAATTAGAGAATAAAAATTGGGTTACAAAAAGAGAAAAAGAGGGAATGCAAGTTCGTAGGAAGCGAAAGTAAAAATGTCTTTCTAAAAGTCACCAGACCATATGGTGTACATCACTAAGAGTTTCTATAAAGTTCTTTCCAGTTTTGATTTAATTTTCAATAAAAATATACTGTTCCAATGAATTATTGATATTCTTATAAATTTATTAGTTTTACTGCAAGCTCTTGGAAATTAAAAAAAAAGTAAATGAGAATGAGTTTTTAAAAGAAATAAGTCAGTTATATAAACAATATAAATAAATTCATAAAAGCATAAAAGTAATTTAGCGCTCAGTGCCTAGGGTTTCGGGTTCGTGTCCCGGCTGTGCCATTGATGTCTGTATTGGTTCGAAATCCACTTTAAACCGTAGATCTGGGTCTAATATGATTGTAGAGCTGGAGCGTAGGACTGAAAACCATCTCGTAAAAAGAAAACGTCACCTGTCTCGAAATCTGCCAGTAGTCTGCCGGCCTTGACTCACCATGGGGCTGTTGTACTACTGATGATGAAAGTATTTATTTCATACTATTTTGGGTTTATATGCACCAAGTAATTTAGCGCTCTGGCGTTCGGTGCCACAGGTTTCAGGTTCGAGTCCCGGAGGTGCCATCGATGTTTTATGAATCCTTTTAAATCATAGATCCCAATCTAATATGATCGTTGAGCGTTGGGCGTAGGACTGAAAACCATACCTCGTAAAAAATACAACGTCTCCTATCTCGAAATATGCCAGTAATTTGACGGCCTTGGCCTACCATGGGGCTGTTGCCCCACTGATGGTGATGATGAAAGTAATTATTTCATACTATTTTGGGTTTATATACTGTGACTTTGTTTTAAAAATTGGATTTGATCATTGTAAAATTCCTGAAAATACATACCTTTCTGCTTTTAAATTTAAAAGGGGCTTATAATTGAATTTAAGTCAAATGTAAGTATTATTCTCGAATATGCGCTTTTCTCCTTTCTGAAATTGGTACCACAGGCTTTAGGTTCAAGTCCTGGCGCTGGCATGGATGTTTGTTAGTGGTTCAGATTCTACATTAAGCTATAGATCCTGATCTAATTTGCCTAATGTGTTCAAAAAATGACCGTAGAGCGACAAACCAAACTTTTCTGAAATTGAAAAAATACTTTAGATTTTAAAAGTTTGAAGAGTGAAAAAGTCGCTTTTAAAAAAGAATGTAGATATATTGCTGTATAAAGAAATAAAAAAATATATATAGAAAAAGGAAAATATAAAAAAATAAAAATTAAATTTAAAAAGAAATAAAATTATTTTAATTTTAATAAAAAAATATAAGTAAAAGAAAAAATATATAAAGAAAAAAATAAAGTAAAAAAAAAAAAAAAAATAATAAAATTTCAAATAAACTTTATAAAGAAAGAATATAAAGAAATAAAATTTCGAATTAAAATGAAAAAAAAAAAAAATAATAAAAAATGAAAAAAAAAAAAAAAAATTTAAAATCAATAAAAAAAGATATATATTTTATTTCCAATTAAAATCGGTATTTTGTAGAAAAAAAATTCTTTTTTCTTCTTTATATATTCAATTCGTTTAGGTTTTCTGAAAGGGAATATATTTAGAAAAAATGAAGAGGAAATTCTTTGATTAGATTAAAAACATAGGACGAGACGTATTGTTAGGGTTTTACAGTACATAATTTTTTTATTTAGTTTCCTCTTTTTTCACTTCTATAGTTTCAATCTGCTTGTTTACGTTTTCTTTACATATGCAATACTGAAATAAATACTTGTTCAAAAAGAAAATTGCATTTTTAAAAATATTGCTTTGATTAATAGAAATTTTTATTTAAATTTGAATTTAAACAAGGTAATGCTCGAGAACGAGAAAACATTAAGAAAAATAAATATAAATGAACATTATTATTATCCATAGGAATTTTAAATTTGATTATTACCTTGTTTGTATTTAGTTTCATTCTATTTTTCACATTCTAATTACGAAATTTAGTATCCTTTCAATTTAGACTTTTTTCCAAGTTAATTACAATTGTTGGTAAATTTATTTATTTATTTGTTTTTGTGGAAGAAACATGAATGATGTTTGTCACAAATATATGTTTTAAATTCTCTAAAAGAAATTAAGTATACTCTCGGAAAAAGGGGCTTTAATCTTAAAAAAGCTTTTAATCTTTAGGTAAGATTTTTAAAATAATCGTTCTGAATTTGCGGAACGTATTGGTTTGGTTTATCTCTTGGTTTTGGTTTTATGCACACTTTAGGCTAATTAGACCGGGACCTACGGTTTAAAGTGGATTCCGAACCACTCACAAATATCCATGCTTACGCCAGGATTCGAACCTGAAACCAGTGGTGTTGCGTATTGGAGAAAACCCAGAGACTCCATTCTGACAATCCTTGGAAGAGATTATGCCACAAATTGCATCCAATCCATTCGTTTTTCAAAGATTTTAATTACAGCATACATTAGTTACCACATTGTACAATAAAATTAATGAATTACCGTTCAAAATCTATATAATTAGAGAGTTTTTGCATACCGTATTTTGGACGTCCGTTATTTTTTTCTCCCTAGCGCGCATGCTCATAGGAAATTGCGCATGCGTATCTGTAATAATGTTTTCTATGAGCATGCGCACTAGGAAGAAAAATAACGGACGTCCAAAATACGGTATGCAAAATCTCTCTATTATAATAAATTTTACTTAATAAAAAAAAATGTGCAAATTTGAAGTGATTTACCGAGTGCGATTTTGATTTTTACCAATTTGAAAGTTGATAAATGAAAATAAAGTTGCCTCAAAGGAATGTCTTGATTTATTTTAGATTAATGGAAGAAATTTTTATTGTTCCATTATATGTAGAAAAAAAAATAAGCAAAGTGTTTAGCCAATTCGGTAGTATTTGAGAGCGTGGCATTTGGCTTGTATTCAAATGACCTGTCGTAGAAGCCCCGTGTTCGTAGCGTACACCTCTAAGACGGATCGGTGTTTGTACAGAATTCCCGAGGTTAAATTAAGGCGTCAGTTACCGTTCTCCTGTCTGCGCTTACCAGGGCCAGGCGAAACGCCAAATGTCCTGAAAAACACCGCATATGGGCACTCGTCGGAAAAATAAACATCGCCGAAATTGGCCATTGTAACTGCATTTAATTCAGTCAGATCAGGTGGTTTAAACTTAACAAACTAATTCAATGATTTTAATTTTTTTTATTTAACCTCTTTATAGGCACTTATACATACGTAAATCTTAGTTTTTAGTAACTGAAACTTGTTGGACAATTATTTTTTATAAAATTCTTCTCCAGTGAAAACGAAGTAAATCATATGTAAACATAGGTGTCAGTAAACCACAAATCATATGACGGTATATAACTTTACGTGATAACATTATTTTGCACACCTTGTAATGTTCGAACATATAGGTCCCAAACATAAATGGTACCCCCCCCCCAAAAAAAAATATCCTCGAAGATACCATGTTGTGATTTCAGTAAGATCAGGTGGTTTAAAAGTGACAAACAAATTCAATGATTTTAATTGATTTACTTAACCTCTTTATAGGCACTGAAACATATTCAAATGTGTAGTTTTAATTAATTAAAACTGTTGGATAATTATTTTTACAAAATCCTTCTCTTATAAAAAAGAAGTAAATCGTATATCAGTACTGATGATATATAGCTTTACATGATAGCAATGTTTTGTAAACCTCGTAATGTTGGAACATATGGATTCCTAACCTACAATAATGGTGCACGCAAAAAATATCATATTGATCCAAGAAAATTGTGCAATACGATCTCATTGCATGTGAGTTCGTTTGATTTTTATATAAGAAAAATAAAACGATATTCGGATGAAATCTTATGAAAGAAATGTTATGATGATGAAAATGTATAATATTATGATGATGAAAAAAGTATAACATTATGATGAAGATGTTATACTCCTTCTAATAAACAGCATGTGAAAAATTACATAAGTACAGCAAATTGCAAAATTTTGGAAGCAATCTCAAGACGTGCATCTATAGTATTGTCACACGACAAAACTGCATAAGCTGATGTACTGAAAATTTCGAAATCTCTGCTGGATGAAAACCATGTATCTGGTGTCTCCATACAAAAAGAAATCTAGGAAAGTTAAGATAATGCCTATTTTTTTATAGGGTGCATTTTCCTGCACTGTCTAATGTCAAGCTTTGATTGATACCGTTGTAGAAGTTTTACTTTGTTTTTTATTAGAATTTCTTCTAACTTAAACATCAAAAACTTTCTGAATAAACGATGATGTTTAATATCACCTATGACAAATATCGTTCATCTGCTTATTTTGTAAAGGGTGCTGATTGGCCGAGTGACTGGCACTCTGGTTGGTTCCACAGGTTGCGGTTTGAGTCCCGACAGTGCCACGGATGTTTGTAGTGGTTCACAATCCACTTTAAACCGTAGGTCACGTTCTAATATGGCTGTTAGGCGTAGGCCGACAAATATATCTTATAAAAAGAAACCATCTGATGTCTCGAAATCTGCCAGTGTGTAGATGGCTTTGGCTCCCCATGGGCTGTAGTGTCAGGGAAGTAGTTAGCTGGCTTATTTTGTGAACAATATAAAGTAATTTTTATTGGTAGTTCTTGGCCTGAAAATCCTGGATGGTATGAATGTATGGGATGCTGTAGCTTGTCATTGACCGTGAGCACTCTAAAGCCATTTAAACAATCGGCCAAAACATCAAAACAACTTTTTTAATAAGTGCAGTCAGTTCCTCTTTTGGAATTTACACTAGACATGGTGGCATTGATGCTTTCATCTAGAGCAGGAGTCACCAAACTTTCCAGCCTTAGGGCCATACTGTTTACTGAAACAGTTTTAATTTTTCTGACATTATCTATAATATTTAGACCAGTCGTCTTAGTACGCGCTCTGAGCGAGCATATGCTTGCTGACTACAAACTATTGTCAGTGAAAAATCATTCATAAATCTCATTAGTATTTTTTTGCAAGTGGATACCTCCCGAATTTTATTCGCTTTAATTTAGCTTTTCCGTTCCTGGGGATTTTCAGGATAAAAATCATATGTTTGATTCAGGATATATACATTCTCGAAAATTACGCGTATGCGAACTCTTTACAACATAATTACCGAGGTTAACCTCAGATGTTCCAAGTTTATAATGCTAGTGGGCATCCTTTCAATTATTTGTTAGTTGTTATGGATGAAGTTAAATTTGCTGCTTATTATGCTTGTCATTAAGCTTTACCTAACAAGTCAATAAAACCGAGTTATTATCATTCCGTGTTTTTTTTATCCAACTTATTACAGCAACATTAAGCTATTCGCTGTCGCTGGCCGGATTGATGACACTGGTGGGCCGGATTTAGCCCGCGGGCCGTAGATTGGAGACCCCTGATCTAGAGATAGTAGGCTGCACGCATATCATATCGTGAGTGAAACAGTTATATTTACAGTAAATTTCACGATTACGATGCTTGTGGCCCGATGTTTCATCGTAACATCATCATTCATCATCCGCATTATGTAATATAAAAGATATATTTCGGCGTAAGACGAGATGATATGTTTCTAAAAATTACGCGTGAAAAGAAAGCTACATAGTGAAGATTGTTATCAAATCTGAAATAATAAAAATAACAAACATTGATTTGTTGGGATCATAAGCCTTTTATTTACATTACATAAAGAACACATAAACATATAATGAATAGTAATTAAAAAAACCACATTTATTTCTACGGTTTTCTAAAGATTACATAAAAAAAACTCATGCTATTCTCTACTATTTTCGACAATAAATACACAATTTTTGCCTTTTCAAGAGACTAAGATTTCTAGAATAACTAGATATGGTATTGAAAGCTCATATTAAAGCTCTCTCGCTCTAATTATCCTGCACACTCTTTCTTTTTGATCATATGGAATGAAATAATTACACAATTTACTGGTCAGTTTAAGAACATCTTTAATTATATTAGCATTAAAAGAAAGATTATTTGAAATTTTTATATTCTTATTTTTTGGTCTTTGGCATTCCCGTGAAAGAGTTTTTTTTATTGAAATAAAATTTTCAAAATTACATACAACTTATCACCTATTATTTCTTTGGAAAATAAAATTTTTGATTTTGATTTCTCTAAAAAAATAAATACAAAAAGTATAGTAATCGTGTTGTCTATTCGAACATCAAATTCAAACTGTGAAGTGCAGGTTTGGTTTGTCTCTCTACGGTCATCTTATGCACACTTTAGGCTAAATAGACCAGGACCTACAGTTTAAAGTGGATTCTGAACACCCATGGCACCGCCGGGACTCGAATCCCGAAACCTGTAGTACCGAGCGCCAGAGCGCTAGCCACTCGGCCATTCAGGCCCGTGTGAAGTACAGTTCTTTTATGCATGAAATGTATAAATTTAAGATATCGTCAATAAATGAAATTTTTAAGGACTTTTAAATTTTGTTAAGAGAAAAGAAAATTAAAGCAGTAAACAATGTTTTTTTTTTCCCCTTTTTTATACAGTTATGGAATTCAAGGAATTTATAATATTCTTAATTGAAAAGAGGATACAATTTTACAAATTCTCAGAATTTTGAATTACGAATTTTTTTTTCTAACGTAAAACCGTCGGCTGTTCATATAAAAGTGAATAATAATACCCTAAAAAATATTATTTGATATCCTAATACGTGCAGAAAGAGGTTTAAGAGTAGTTCAATAAGCATGTCTACATGCCTACAGTATGCATTTAGGCTCAGGTATCTCATCTAGCATAATCACATAATGATCTCCCCATTCCCATCGTCAGTTGAGATTGATGGTCGACCAGAGGGCTCCTCGTCTTCAACGCGTTCTGTGCTTTCTTTGAACTGTTTATACCACTTCTAAACATTTCTTCTCGATATAGGAATGCTCACCAAATGCTTTCTGCAACATTCTATACGTTTCTGCAAACAAAATTGAATGCAAAAAAAAAAAAAAAAATCTAAATTTGTTTGATGAATTGTACGTTCCTACTAGGGATTGCAATATCGGACCAAAAGTTCAATACCGGTATTCGGTATTTTTTACCGCTAGTAGAAATTTTAGAAAAGAAAGAAAACACGGGTGTTTTTTTGTTTTATTTGCCAGTTTTATTAGAGAATGTAAATATCACAAAAAAATTTTAACTTATAAATTATAACAGTATATAAATCACAAAAAAGTAAAAGAGCATCTTAATTATTTAAATCACAAGAAAGTGTCAATATCACTATTCAGTCTGTGGTACTGTTAAAAATTTTTTGAAATATGATCTTAAAAATATAATGCATCATTTGTACTACCATTAAGCGTGGAACGTAATTTTGGGCAAAAAATTACCAGCTGTCGAAAACGCTCTTTCAGCATCTACGCTAGTGGGTGGTACTGTTAGCAATGCGCAATATACTTTTTCCACGTACGTATTTACTCCAAATCCCTCCTCTTCAAATAAATCTATTTTCCATCTAATTGTTTTGGATATAGCTGATTTCTATATTGTATTTTGGTTTGCTGAATTTTTTTAATTATCGCCTATTCTAGTTTTTGTTCAAGAGACAATTCATTTTCACTATCGACATTAGTGTCATCATAATCTTCGATAACTGTACCGAATTCTTCTGAATGTGGATAGGTATGTGTAGAATAGAATAAGAATAAGCATTTGTTATAGAAAAAGAATTTCGCAGATAAGAATTCTTTCACAGATAAGAATTCTAAATTTCTAGTAAATACCAAAAAAACGATATTTAAACTTGTGAATACCGGTATTACAAAATTGTACAAATGGCTCAAAATACCGGTATTCGGTATCCCGGTATACCGGTATTGTAATCTCTAATTCCTACATATTCAGTACATCTGTAGTATGAAAGAGCAAGGAAAGTCATTGAAACACGTCTATCAAAAGAAACAAATCGATAAAATTCCACCAATGCCCAAGGACATTCAATGACTTGTCAGCTAGATGTCTCGTCTGTTTGCAGTCACCTTTCTTATGTATTAGCCACTGCATATCGCGAAAAGTTGAGAAGATCTTTTTTTCCTTTTTTGCAATAACGTTAGTTATTAGAAGGCAGACCATAGTATAAGATATTTATTTGTCCCCTTATTTGCATAATACATTAATATTTTTCCATATAGATGCATGCGATTATTTTTTTGTACATCTATTGTTTTTCCAATTTACTTTTTGTCTCTTAAAATCGCTGGCAACATAAAATGAAATCAAATATCAAAAATGAATTAAAGAAATTCGCCAGTAAATAAGTTCGAGAGTTACTTATGTGATAATCTTTGATACAACTGTTATTTTTAATCTGTGGAATGGGAAATATGCCACATATGTATTCCCCTTATAAATCACTAAGTAATAACATAGATATTTTTCAATTCCTTCTATTAGCTCACACTCTCCCTATATATATCTTGTTTAAATTTTCAGTCGCTCATAAAATACTTTTTTATTCATCCACTCAAGTTCAAATACATTTTTTTTCAACTTGTAGTGGATGACACTGGATGTTCATACAGGTTTTTTAAATATTAATTCATTAATTTATTTTAATATTTTTTTTATTTAAGTTGCATATATCTACCAATAGATGGCGTCAGATAAACTTAAAAAAAATGAATGAAAATTATTTATAAAGGACTATATATATTATATATTGAAAAAAGTAGGAATTTTTTTAAAATTTTTTTTATATTACTTGTTTTATAATGAAGGAGCTCGACGTAGACTAAATCGCCACTCGAAATTTCTTTTTATGCTTTTACAATATTGTATAGATGTCAAATGCATTTTTCATCCATTTCATTTCATTTTTAATTATAAAATACAACAACAACGTCATATATCACCATCGTTGGCGCAACAACCAAATGGTGGGCCAAGGCCGTTTGCCTATTGTTAGATTTCGATACGAGAGATGCTTTCTTTTACGGGGTAGGAATATGAGCCCTATGCCCAACGCTCTACCGCCATATTAGACTGGTAACTACGGTTTAAAGTGGATTCCGAACCTCTAAAACATCCATGGCACCGCCGGGACTTGAACCCGAAACTTATGGCAGCGAGCGCCAGACACAATTACTTGGACTTATATAGTTGTTCTCAAATATAAAAAAAAATTATCACCATCGATTGTGCAAAAATGTTGTCAAATTTAATACTGTAAAACCATTCTGATATGATAGACTTCCGTATTTTAAAAACGAAGAAGAGATTTAAGAAATTAAATAATCAAGAAGAATAGATTCACATTTGAGTCATATTAAGAAAATTTTCAAAAACTGTCCAAATTGGTACAAAACGTTAAGTTTTTAAATGGTATTAATTATGAAAAAATTGATTTACAAATCTGACATCTTTTTTTCAAGCCATTTATAACTTAGATTTCAGCATGAAATAACAAATTACAGTATAGTCACAGACTCACATTAAATCAATATTATGCTATCTCACCCTGTCTGACATGAAAATTTGCATAAAATTTGTATGCTACACTTATGAATGACTACTTTTAATTATCACATAACTGTTAATTATAAAAGGAAGAAATAGCATTTAATTATTTTTTTAATTAATTTCATCTTAAAAATTTTTAAGTGAAATAAATAAAGGGTTTTAAACAACATAATTTGAAAATAATCTTTAACATTTTATAATATTTGTGTCCTTTATTTATACTTTGTTTTATTTATTTTATTCTCTAGACAGTAGCTAGACTAATTTATGTTACTAAAAATACTATAAATGATGTTTAGTATCATGTCACAAAATCATTTATAGCACTTTTTAGTAACATAAGCCTAAAATTAGTCTTTGTGTCTGATTATTTTCTAAAATAAAATCTTTGTGTTCTGATGTAATTATTTTTAAATAATTCTAGTACTGATTGCTTAATATAAAACATCACTTATTTGTGCAATAGTAATATTAAAATATTTCAGAATTTAATTTAAAATATAAAGTTTTATGACCTTGAAACTGTTACTTGCTTATTACTATATCTTTATCGCCTTATACTATAACATGGAGATACCCTTTTTCTCTCTAAGATCAGTTATTTTTATGTAGTCAAAAATCAAAAATTTTTTTTATTTAATTCAATTAAATAATTTTTAAATATTAAATAATAAATCTCTTATAATACTATCAATGCACTACAACCAATGTGCTTTTATAGCAATACCATAATTTAGTTGTTCATTGTTATGAAGACTGTAACTACGTAATAAATTGGACAACTTTCTCTTTGAATCTACCAGAAAATGGAATTTCAGTCTTCAACAATATTTTTCAACCTTCAGCAATATTTTTCAACCTTCAACAATATTTTTCAGTCTTCAACAATCAATATTTTTCAATCTGCAACAATATTTTTTCAATCTTCAACAATATTTTTCCCAGCAAAACTTACTGTAGTTAATTCATAGGAATACTACCTCAAACCGGGCAATTTCAATTTACATAATTTAATAAAGTAATAAAATCGAAATAATTTTTTTTTTTTGGTAAATTTGCAACCACAATTTTGTTATAACTTATCTTTATGAGTAAAATAAATTGTAGTAAAAGTTTGGGAAAAAAAATTAGAAATAAAATAATAAAGAATTATAAGAAATAAATAATTAAAAATAAAAAGAAATAAAAAAAGAAATACAATAATTTAAAATAAAAAGAAAAGCAATAATTAGAAATAAAAAATGAAATACAATAATTATAAATAGAAAGAAATATCATAATTAGAAATAAAAAGAAATACAATAATTAGAAATAAAAAAATTATTCAATGAAATACCAATTTATAAGACCCAAAATAAGCTGAAACATTTTAAAATTTAGAACTTCTGATTATGAAGGTCAAATTTTCGATCGAACCTAAGTGAAATAAAGTTTTGGACTTTAAACTTTTTACTGCTCAAAAGATTTCATTTTAATCCTTTGAACTCGGAGTTCCAGCTGCTCTGCCAAAATGCTCGAAGGTTCTTCTATTTTTAGAAGGGTCTCTTGAAGTGAAACAATCATTGTTCCATTCCGAGTTTGGGTTACATCGCTGGGACCCAGGGAACAATCCATTGAATTCTTCCCTTGATTCACGGAACAATGGAGATTTTGAAGATAGGGCTAAGCTAATTAAAGCTAATAAATGGCTGATTAAATCATCCTCATGCTGGATTTGATGAATGGTATTCAAAATGAAAAAAAAAAAAAAAATGTTATTTTTAATACTAAGATTTCTTTTTAGTTAGTCAGCAGATATGATCTGGCTTTCCCCAACTTAAAGTAAATGCCGTAATATGTTTTACTTCGGTAAATTTTGTTGGGAAAATTATTAATGACGACTGAATATTAGAATTCAGGAAAATTTCAAGAAAAAAAAGTGTTCAATTTTTTAATCGTGTCACTTTTAATTCGAGACAGTTAAACTTTGGTAGTGTTTAAAATATTAATAGATAACATGCTAAAAAACTTTTTTAATTAAATGAAAATAGTTTAAAATGTTTAGTAAGTTCTGTTATGCACTAAAGAAAAATATAATAGATTCAGAGAACAAAATTGATCTTTCAGCTTATGGCAAGTTTTTTCCTTACTTATCTCTTGTAAAATTTTCAATAAAGGAAAATATTAACAAATACATAATAATTAAATAAACATACACAAATAATCCATTTTATTTATTAAATAATGCTATTTTAAAAACTGTTGTAAAATTTCAAACGAACTTCTTAAGGAAATAAATTTCAATTTATGCAGTTCTTCATTGGCGCAATCGCCCCATGATGGGACAAGATCGTCCGCCTTCTGGCAAATTTCGAGACAGGAGACGCTTCAATGTAATATGACGTGTTAAATCCAATTCTTTATTTATTATTATTTTTATATGACAATAGATCAATAAACGAAAAATAGTGAGTAAATAACATTTTAAAGTGTAATCTTCCTACACTGAGGTATAAATTAGAGAATTAGCATATTTTGTCGATTTCCTCAAAATAAATAAATAAAAATAAAAAATAAACGAAAAGTAAGTCTAATGTTTCTAAGAAAAGATGTAATTGCGTAGTGTTGAATGCATAAGCGTGAGTGCTTGAAATTGATGCAGAGGAACAGGCTTTCGAACAGCACATAAAAGTTTCCACTTTTCTTTTCTTCAGACACCTTAAAGAATATCTTGGCGCTTATTTTATTTATTTACTTTCTGTAATATTCTAGGAAATTTAAAATCAAACAATTAAAAGGAGTAACTGCCTGGTGAGTTAAAATGATGACGGGCAGAGACTCAAGGAGCAGTCTCAAGTGCAGATTTGGCATCGTGTCTAACTTCTGGAAAACAATTTAAGGATACTGGATCCGTAGAGAGAAACATAGATAAGTTCATCCAACAGCTACGACTACAAATATTGAAGTTTTGTCCATCACAGTTAAGCATATTGAATCTCTGGTATCAACTACATCAGTGTATACATGCGTGTGGGGCTTACATGTAGAATAGGCTTTATAAGCGAGTTGCTTCTGCGTTTGTTTACTCGCACACTTTGCTAACTTTCAAAAGCAAATAGTTAAAATGAGTCCCCATTAACACTCGGATGATAAGACAAAGTGGCAAAGTATAGGGAGATTCGAAGTAGTGCAGTATCAAGTACAAATTGTTAGTTTTAAATGCCCAACTTCGTGCCCTATTTATAAAAATATTTTAAGGACAATAAATCCATTAAAAAAACCGTAATCAAAGTTTTTCAAGAGCCACAACGGTTTAAGATCATTATTTACCAACACAATATTGCAAAACAGATTCTCAACAGAATTCAAACACATTCTTTTTATCTTAATCTTCATACAGTCATAGGAACACAAGTTTCAATGATTACGAAAAGGCTGAAAGGGATAGATATATTTGCAAGAAGACTTGCTTTTGCTTCTCCCCCATTCCTGACCACAGGAGAGGTTATCTAGAATTCTATAAAGCACTATTGTCCTTGGACTAGAGATTAATGGGGAACATTATGTTAACATGTGAGTTTTCAGATTTCAGCAAAACCATTTATTGACCATTCATTTAGAGAGAATAAAGAACCAACTACCTCTCCTCCAGTTTTCTAAAAAATACCATTATGGTAGCGGGGGTTTGATGATGTAGGCAGGCATCATGTTGGTAGTTTAACAGACCTCCATGCTTTGTCAGGGCTCTGTGTGACTACTGCGATGTATATAGATGAAATCTTGGAATTCTACATTTGCCTTTCAGTGACGTAGTTAATCCTGATTTCATTTTAATGTTCGACAATGTGCAACCATAAAGGAATCACCTAGTCGATGATATTCTGGAAAGTTACGATATTCGCTGAATAGATTGACAGCCAGAACTCCATGCCTAAATCCTATACGATATTCTAGGAATGCAACTGCCTAGCGCCTTTCACCTCGATCAATCTACCGCCTGAAAACGGTAATACTGGATGAGTGTGATCAATTTCCCAGGTATTAATAAACTTCCTTAATTTTGCATTAATGTTGTGAGAGCTGTATAATTTACTATAAATTGGCACTATACCCTATTAATCAATTTTTGTGTTCGATATTAAAAGTTCTGTTTTAGAACTTCTGGAGTTGATGAGACTTACAAGTAATTATTCGTGTGTAGAATAACTATTGAGTAATTATTGTATGATATCATTCTATGTTCATACATAATTTCATCAAAATTGTTAAGGTAATCGAACAAACATTTTTCTTTTGAATATCACTCTATAAATCAACCAGTGTGTAATGCACTATTGTCTTTTGATCTTAATAAATTTATGCATTGCTGCTCTCTATTATTTCCATTCCAATAACAATTTCGTGGAAAGAGAAAATTCTTAAAATGTCTGACAAAATTTTTGCACATATATAATTTTCATTATAATAATAAAAAAAAATATATTTTTAAATTTTAAAATATCAGGACTTGAAAAAACTATAATTTTATCTAAATAAATTACGCTATTAGCTATCCTAAATGCAAGACCAAGAAAGTCAAGAAATACCAAAGCCAAATTTATTACACAAATAATACAAAATACAAAGGTAAAATGGTGGATACTTTCAGTCCATACAATTTGCCAGAGTTGATATGCTGAAGCAGCGAGTGGTGTATGCTGGGTCAGTCTTTTCCCAATCATTGACCAGGCGTATTAGATGGATGACAGAGTGAGAGAATGAGTAGATCAAGGCAGCAATATAAGATGGTTTACGAAGAAAATTGTTGAGTATTGAATGTCACGTTCCATCTCAAATTGTCTTGTTGAAATATAACAGTTGACGAGCCTTGAAAGTAAGGTAAGACAATAGGCTACCAAACTTTAGATATATATATGGCTGTGTGTTCAGGCTGTACTGGCAATATATAAGATAGATTTGTGAATAAAATCAAATACCACCACAAATAATAATGCCTGGCGATTAATCGGTATGGCGAAACATAATGTAAAAGTTATTATTACCGTGTCACCATCATTTTGATGTAGCGTGATTCATCAGAAAAGATAATGTCATACCATTCGTTTGTCCATTCCCGACGTTCATACCACCATTACAGAAGCAACTGTCAGTGACATAAATTTATTGCATCAATGGGTCGCTGAAATTTATCTCAACTGCATACATCATCGAATGGTACATGTAAACGTCGTGCAACAGATCCCACTTCTTGTGATGTGCTCTGTACGATCCATCAGTGCCGTGTTCTCGATATGCTTGTTCTCACGTGTGGGGATGGACAAGGGTGTTTCAATTATTCTCGTCGGTCTGTCCGTGCTTCTTACATCCATCGATTGCATATGCACATCACCATGGCTTAATTATTTCCTACCCTAACATCCATTTTTCGGTAGAATAATCCATTTATCTTTATAAACCACAATTATTCCTCTCTCACGTGCTGCTGGCGATGGCATGGATGTTTGTTAGAGGTTCGGAATCCACGTTAAACTATAGGTCCCCGTCTAATAGGCACAAAGTGATCGTAGAGCGACAAATCAAACCAAACTCACGTGCTGGACTGACGCCCGTATTCTTTTACGAGGCATACTGAATTTTCCACGCAAGAGAAAAAAATGTATGAAAAAAATTACATTGAAAAAAAACCTTCTGTTCTCTCTTTACATAACGCTTGTATGTGAAGTGACAGTTGCCAATGATGTACGTCTTTGTTGAAATGCTAATCATTTGCGTACGTTGTCGAGGTATACGTATAATGCAAATTTCACATCTTTTGAATGCTTACCTCTTGATTGCTGCACTTTGTGTGGTCAGCACTATTTTATAACTCATAAGATGTAGTTTTTAAAAATCATTTTTAAAAAAGTATATACGAATGTTTTTAAGCCTAAATAAACCTCATAATGTTTCGAATGCGACTTAAACTTGCACCATATTTAAATTAATTTTAGATCTTGAATAATAATTTTTTTTGTATTTTACTTGTCATGCTAAATAAGATCATCTGCCTAGAATATTCATATTTTATTTAGTATTTATTTATGTATATTCATATATGATATAACAAGCATATTTTTGTTACATATTTAGAAATTAATACTTAGAAGAAAGTTTTATCATTAAAATAATTCTTCAGATTCTTATTTTTAGTAATCCAACTGTTTTTCTATTATAAAATGTTATAAAAATATCGTAGAAAAAAAGTTTGTAGTAAAAACAAATAATAAATTGTAAAAAAAAAAAAAAAACACTTTAACAATAAATAATAATGAAAATGTTTGACAAAACTATTTCCAGGAATGAAATGAATCCTTGAAAGAGAAATAAATCCAAATAAAAAATTATCAACTACAAAATTTAAAACAGAATAGCAAGAATGTTATAAAATAAGAGTAAATTCAAAAACAATTCTAAGAATAACTCAATAAATCAAGCATCATGGCCAAGTGGCAAGAAAAAAATTCTACATTAGTGCAAATAATTGAATTTGAATTCCATGTGCATGAAATATGAAAAAAAGGATTTTAAAATCTTTCCTCCATCACATCTCCATTAGATAATGAAAGTAAACAAAACAAATTTGGAGTTACTGATTGTATTAGGGTTTTGTAAAAATCGAGAAAGAATTTAAAAAATAACTTATTTCTATTCTTTAAACAGGGTGATGGAGGAATAATAGAATGAGGTCTGTGTCCACCATATCCAATACACGTTTACTGTACTTAATGAATATGGTACTCGTATGTACTTAATAAGTATAATACATTGATATTGTATTGTACTTAAGCAAAAATTTGAAATCATCAGCCAAATATTTTGATACTATAGAAATATTCCAAATTTTATCAGGACAACAATCCTAAGCATATAATATGAAAATTCGAGTTGTTGAATATGCGATTGGGATTGTTTTTAATAACGCTCCATAAAAAATAAACCACTTAAACTAACTTTTTAAATAATTTTTTTTAAATAGTATAACCTTTTCCTAAATATAAATAAATAAATAAATTGGATTTTAGATCGATTCATTCTTCCCTGATCTATGGAGATATTTTAATTATATAAATATACACTAGATAAAAATACTTCAGTATTCAATATGTCAACATGTCCTTTAAAACTTTTTCTTAATTATAATATTGAGCATATTAATATTAAAATTATAAACCAGACAAATCAATAAAATAATATAAAGCAGACGAACTTAATATGAGACTAAGTTGTGTGAAAACAGATTTATTCAGGCTTAAAAGGCTTCAGGCCTTTTCATTATTTTTCAAATTACGAAAAATATTATATTTGACACACCATATTCTATTAAATGGAATAATTTAAAGTTCGTTTCATGTTAAAATGCTTTGAAATTTTTAATTATTTCTAATTTTTTTTTCTTAATTATAGTAAGAATCACGCACATATAAAAAATTTTGAGACACTTTATATATGAGTCCTTTGAAAATATCAAAAAAGAAAAAAAAAAGAATCGCCATTACAATAAATGTTAAGCAGAATGTTCATATTTTATATTAGATTTATAACGTTCAAAACGTTTCCTGATTTTTTTTTTATTGAAATTGAATGTATTATAATACAAACAAAATAGGGTGAATATTGAACAAATAAATATGGCGGAAATTAATCTTTGTTCCCACAAAATCACTTCAAAATGTATTTCTTTATTAGTTCTTAAATCTTAAAATCTTAATCTTAATAACTTAAATCTTAGTAGTTCTTAAATATATCAATACTACCTAACCTACGATATGTTATTAAAATTAAAAAATATTTTTAATATATATGAATAATGTGAAGCTTTTTGCCAAATTTAAAATAATTTTAATTATCTACAAATAATATTGTACATAAATAAAATAATTATCTAGAATACATTTAATTTGACAAATTTATATCTGTTAAGAACATTAACCATCTGCTATTTATATATATAGCTGTGTATTTTATGTGTGCAATTTATATGTTTATTATACAGTCATTCTAAATTTCATTTTTATTAGCATACCTTTCAAATATGTCCAATAATAAAAGTTTTTGAGACTTCATTGTGACATTTTTTTTAACGTAGAATACGTTATTTTATATTCTACGTTATTATATAATTCTACTTATAAGACAAATTATTAAGACTACTTATTCTACATATATTTTATTTTGAATGAAAATTTGTTTAGAAAAATTGGCAACAGAAAACGATTCATCCAAAAAAAAAAAAAATGAAATATATAAAATAAATAGAAACTTCTATGATTGGACGCTTTCAATAAAATATAAAGTAATTTTTATCAAGTTTTTTGTACTATATTACAAAGATTACATACATTAAATCAATTAATAAAAATTTAAATAATAAAGTTCGAACAAATGACTGATTTATAGAATTTATTCCACGTTAAAATTTTAAACTAGATTGACCGCATCGTAATAAGAACACTTTATTACGATAATCATGTATACTATTAACTTTGAAACGAAATGCATTTGATTTATTATATAGTTAGTGATCCAGAAATCAAATTCAGCATCAAGTGTTTGATAAAGGTCACAGGTTATTCAGACGATTTTTTTGAGATTATTATCTCATTTTCACCTCAGCAAAGCGAAGTGAAGGGAGGGAGAGATCGCTTTAATTCCATCTTCCAGATCAGTAAGGCGTCTGTTAATTTGGGATACTCCACCTGTTTCCCCTTCGTCAGCGTGACTCAGGAAGAAAAGGGGAACAGTTAACGGGAGGATTCGGTACGCCAATTCACCTTGAACAGCTTGGCGTCTTGGAGGCCGCCGTGGTGCACCGAGTTCGGTTACGGAAGACGCAATAAGTTCCCACAGAATCTTATCGGTTCATTAAACCAGTAGTTCACAAACTTTGTACCTTTCACAAGACGACACATTTACCGTTTCTCCAGCCCTTTTTTGTTTATCATTGAACTAAAAATGTTATAATAGCTTTCACATCTGTTTGTTTTTTAGCTCAATTTTTGTATAATTTTTGTAGTAATATCTGAATATAAATTTGTTACAATTTTACATTCATAAGCTTGAATAAATGGGATGTTATTCCTCTCCAGATTATTCTTCTTTATTCAAAATTGTAGTCTCAAAATAGTTTTAGTTCAATTTTTTTATACTAATATCTGACAGATTGCAAGATAATAATTGCCTTAAATATTAATATCAAATCATTTTTTAAATATTTTTTTCTTGTGTATATATTTCTTTCTCATTAATTGTAAGCATCTGAAGGTTTTCAAACCTAACTAGATAAATATGGTGTTCATGGTGATTTTGATTTATTTAGGTTATTGTGGTTCATAATATAGAAGATTCTTTTTGGCAATGTTACGGTGAATTATATGAGTTAATGCTGTTTTTATTTATAATGGTATTTGTGGAGGAATGCTTAGATTATATTTAGTATCAACACCGAACTTCTAATGGATATAGGCGCTATATAGGTCTTATGAAATACTCATTCTTTTGTTTTCTTTTCAACAATTATAACTATTGTATTTCCCAGAAAAAAATTCTTTTTTGCTAAAGGCCAATTTAGCCTTTACGTGCTACTATCCCCATTCAAGACGATATCCCGTATCATATTTTTGTTTCTTTATGATGTCTGGAAAATTCTTTTAGTTAACCAATATATTTATTTCTAAATCGCCTCCTTAGATCTTCATGAATAGTCTTTCTGCTTTTCATAATATCCAATATTCTTCTTTCAATGTAGATATCAAAACTTTTATACTGTATGGCAAAATTCAACTTGTTTGTCAAATATCAGTTTGTCTACAATATGATAGTATGATGGCAACAAAATGGACACCAGAAACTTTTAAAATCTTTAATTTTTGTTTAAATTCTAAGAAGAACCACTTGGATGTAAACTGGTTGACATCGAATTAATTTTGTTTTTCTCAAAGCTTTCTCTTTGAAGTTTCGTTAAAACTATTTTTTTCTTGAACACTTAAGTTATAAAAATTTCTTGCATTTTTCTTTTCTTGTTGTTGCTATTGAAACGAAGTATTCACCCTATAATTCTAATCTTTTTAAAAACGAAATTCTTAGAAAATATCCCAAAATGTTCATTTTCGATGTTAGATACTGATATAACAACTTTTTGTTTCATCGGAGTTAACTACTTCTAAATTAGATAATGCTTCAGAAATAGGACACTTTTCACAAGATTTATAAATTCCTCATCCTCCCCCTCCCCACCCCATTGATATGTTGCCTACTTTTCAGCAAAGCAATCTCAAGAGGGAAGGTCAGCTAGAATTTGATGACCACGAAGTTATTTGCAGATAATTTTAGAATATCTTTGACTTTATTTTCTATAAAGAACACACAGGAACCATCTTTCTTATCCAATGTAAAACGTCCTTTAGAATCTGACCAACAAAATACATCAACCTTTTTAAGTTTAAAATCTTTCTTAACGGTATCAACCTGTCTTGCTGCAGTACAGCAGGCAAGAAATTATAATTTCACGATAGTTATTTTCTTTAGAGGGGCTACTCGGGATCTAGCTGGAATAAGTTGGCAAATCACTTTATTTTGAAAACTCTATTCTTAAAAAATACAAACAGTATAAAACTTTTTGCAAAATCACAAAAATTGCGTGCGTAGATATTGATTCCTGATTGAATAACAGTCGGGATAATCTTCGAGTATAGCAATTTTCTTTAATTCAATAACTTTGTTTTTCCTCTTCTTAAATCTTTGTAATGCTTTTTGGCAGTTTATTGTCCCAAAAAATTTTGATTTTCCAACATTCTTGTAGATGATTGGTATGATCTTCAAAACTAATGTCAGCTGGAAAGTATCGAATCAAAACTCTTATAGGCTAACGAAAATATTTTCTGTTTTGTAATAGCTAAATCTACTAATTTAAACTTTTAAACTCACAATGAAATATCTTTCGTATTCCAAGATCGTCCTAACAAAGAATTTCTACTTTACCTTCATGTGTTTCTTCGTTTTCTTCTTGATTCTATACATTTCCTTTTAAATTTACTATGTTTCCAACCATGAAAATTTTCCTGCAACAACTGCTCCCAATAGAACACGAATCTCAGTAGTATTTTTTTTTGTGTAAGTACTTTTTTTTTTTTTTTTTTTTGAAGAAATGTCAATCAAAAATATTCTTTTATCTCTCAAATCATTTATATAATTTAAACTTCTAATTTTTTAGAATCGATGCACAAATTTGTTCTTTTTTTGATCCATTAGCGAATTTTACTATTTTAAGTGTTAAAAATAAGTATTTTAAGAAATAAATGTTTACTATGTGATTTATTTAATTTATTTCTTTTTCTTTTCTCAATCCAATTATATCCGTACTCCCAATCTTCAACAAGTTTTCTTTTGAGTACTATTTTTCTTTTGTCTTTTATTTAAAACAAATAGTAATATATAACTTATTGATCATATTTTTTTTTATAAACAGGGCATTTTGAATTTTTATTACAGTTCAGAATTTGTTTAACAATAAGATCCCGTAGACTAAAGAAAAGGTGTAAAAACGTACAGATTACCGGTATGAAAACACATTTTCGTATTTCTTCAACTTTAACTAAGTTCGTAAATTTATGAAAATCTCTTACAACACAAAATTTTTACATAGTTTTTCTTTAATACAGTAATATCTATTGGAAGAATCTAACCCTAACTCATAACACTCTTTCAACAAAATTTTAATTAATAATAATTAGTACTAAGGAAAATGAAATTATAGTGTAATATTATTGGTAGATAATTATTTTGATTATTTGTTCATTTTAAATAATTATTTTAGTTTAATATCTTAATTAGTTTTTTAAATAGATTATTTTAGTTTAATATTATTTTTTGAGAATTCTATTTTCATACTACTATTACACAGCATGTTCAATCGTCATATACAAGGCCACGTATATTACTTTAATTGACATGCAAAATTTTTATGTATCTTGATTATTACAACTTTATTTTATATACATAGCAACATAATTATAAAAAATTAATATGTATTTCAATTTTTTTCCGTTAAATTTTTTAAAGTTTCTTTGTTTTTGAGAAAGATGTAGGAAAAAGGCAAGCCAGAAAAATTCAATATCCGGTCAAAACTATCTTATTTCTTTAACTCGATGTGTAAAGGCTTTTATTCCATCTGTTTCCGGAAGATAAAGAAATGAAAAAGCACAGCTGTTTCTCGATTAAAAAGGGCTCTCTCGTGTCATTCGAGGCAGGAAAACGGAATTTTTGATCGAAAAACAACATCGACATTGGAAGAACCAGTTATGTGCGTTTCTGAATTAGATACACGTTTCTAAGCCTTTCCTCACTCTCCAACTACATATGAGTGCACTTTGTTTATCGTTACATACTTAGAGAATGTGATGATAATTTGAGAATCTCTCATTTAAGTTGAGTCTCAGATTTTAAAATTTATTAATCAAATTCCAGTTCAGAATTTGGAAGGACAGAAAAAAAATGATAAACGTTAAATGAATTTGTTATTCAATTCCTTCTATTAGCTCACACTCTCCCTATATATATCTTGTTCAAATTTTCAATCGTTCTTAAAATATTTTTTATTCATCCACTCAGATTCAAGACATTTCTTTTGAATTTGTAGTGGATGACACTGGATGTTAATGCAGTTTTTCAAATATTAATTCAGTAATTAAATTTAATTCATTAATTTTAGTTTTTTTTAGATTTAAGTTGCATATATCTACCAATAGATGGCGCCAGATAAACTTAAAAATGAATGAAAAATTATTTATAAAGGACTTTCTGCATTATAGTGAAAAAAAGTAGGAATTGACTTAATTTTTTTTTTTTTTTTTTTATACACTCAAGAGCCAAAGCATTATGACCACCCCTACATTTTGCAATGAACTCGCCTGGATGACGTGGAAGGCACGTGATCAGATGGAAATGGTATTTAACTGGTATTAAGTGGTGGTATTAATCCATGCCAAGGCAGGTTGGCTGTGGTGCGTGGGCCAACTCATTGACAGGTGGCCATAATGTTTTGGTCTTGAGTGTTTATTACCTGTTTATTTACTTATGCGTTCATAATAAGGGTCTGTCAGTTTGGTTGGGAAATTATTTTTTATTGATATTTACTTAAATCCACAATTTCACAAATTAATGTGTTCTATAATATTATAAGTACCATAATTTCCTGTCTAAAACTAGTGGATTATACGCTAAAAACCTTTAAAACTTGAAATGGGAATTACAGGACACTGTGTATAACTTACGGAAGCTATGACTTATGAAAGCTTTTTCCTGGAAACTATATAAAAATCAATTCTATGAAGCTACTGGGGTCTGATGGCCGAGTGACTGGCGCTCGGTGCCACAGTTTTCGGGTTCTAGTTCCCGATGCCGTGGATATTTGTAGTGGTTCGGAATCCACTTTAGACTGTAGGTTCCGGCCTAATATGACTACTACTGCTACTACTACAAAACACCACATCTCTGTGCCTAGATCTGAGTCGCCCCCTTATAGTTTGGGAATGATGTGGGTGTGAAGTCTGATTGGGCTTTGTGACGCTCTACGATCACACGCTTAAAGTGGATTCCAAACCACTACAAACATTCATGGCACCTTCGGGATTCGAACCCGAAACCTGTGGCGCCAGAGCGCTACCCACTTGGCCATCAGGCTCCAGGCTAATATGACTGTACAGAGTTGGATGTAAGACTGAAAACCTACACCGTAAAAAAGAAAACATCTCCTGTCTCGAAGTCTGCCAGTAGGCAAATGGCCTCGGCCCACCATGGGAATGTTGCGCTGATTATTATGATGATGATAAAACTTGCTTTATCGCAACAAAAATTGACGCTGTGAGAAAAATAATATTCTAAACTTAAAAAATAAACATAACCGTTATAAGAAAGATATATAATATAAAGGATGTAGAAGGCGTCCGTTTTTTTTACAAAAATTCGATAAAATGTTACTCGGATCGCCAGGGATTGGGCTAGTGAATGAAAAGAACTGAACACTGAATGAAAAGAACTGAACACTTTTCAAGAAGGACAAATTAATAATTAATTGTGATACTGATCAAGATTGTCATCTTTCTAGCAAATATGACGACTACGAAACGTCGAAAAAATATCATCTCTTTTTTCTTCTTAAATGAATATCTTCTTTTCAATTTCTACTTTTTTAACACTCTTTATTTGTAACATTTTTTATAATTGTGGCATCAAAATCGATCTTTGAAGCTGAAAAACGTGTTATTAATTTTATGCAATGGGTATAAAAACAGAACTTGATTTTTGCATGATGCATCAAACAACGGACGCGAATTTTTCTCGGGTTATAATGTATCTTTCAATTTTTCCGAGACGAAAATTAAGCTTGGAGATATACTATATGTCTTTGTAAATTACTAGAAATTGCGGATTATTAATTATTATAGAAATTATTAAAAGATTATTATTAGAAATCAGATTGCTTTCTATTCCATAACCAATTTCATCAGTCAAATATCCAATCATAATGTATTTCAAAAACATCAGCATTTATTATCAAGTTTTAGACGGTAGAATTGTTCTATACTTGATTATTATTTGTTGTGCATAAGAAAAATCTATTATTTTGGGTTATGTTTGTCTTTATTTATTTTTGTTTAATTGTTTTTAATATAACTGAATTACTTTGATTTTATTTTACACATTTAAAAATAAGAATGGTCGATTCGTGGTCGCTGGTGAGCATTAGGACTGAGGTTCAATCCGCTTTGTTGCAGATACTGTTTCAAAAGAAGAGGAGACTGGATGGCGTTTGTTTTCAGCTTCTTGCCTCGTTCGTCGCACTACCTGGTGGGAGTTTTCCGGTTTTCTCCCATACAAAATACAAATGCGGGTAGTTCCCCTAAATGTACTCCCGGAAGGAACTGCACTCCTTTTTTTCAGCGTCACGAAGCCAAATCAGACTTCTACCTACGGGTGCTCCGTCGTTACAGAAGCTGCCTATGATTAAGAACCTTGGACTTGGCATAATTTAAATATAAAAAAAAAAATCGAAGAAAAGTTTGAAAGGGTTATAAAATTTTATGGATGATTTATGTCTTCACTTACAAATTTAAGAACCATCTTCTTAAATATTAAAACATGATTTTGAGGGGAAAAGTTTTAATTAAAAATTTCGATTATTCATTATCCATTGATACCATTTCCTAAATTCATCGTTTTAATACATTGCTAAAAAACTAGTTATTCAAATGCTATAACACCAGCTTATAGTGTTCCCCAAAAGACTTTTTTTGCTCCAATCGCATGAAAATTGTGCATGTTTTGAGAAACAGAGGAACATTTTATTGATGATAACGAAATTATTGAAAAGATATAAAAATGATGAAAATTTTGTGGTTTGGTTTATATTATAGTCAGTTATATCCTTCAACGTTATTTTCTATGTGTCACGATAAACACGAGACCCGCGTCATACACATATAACAAACAATATCATATGTAGGAACGTAAATAATTCAGCATATTTCATGCATAAAAATTTTTTTTTCTTCGTTCAGTTACTAGCAATAGCAACTGTACATGAAAAAATGTATTATGCATTTCCCACATAAAATATTTAAATTATTTTGTCTCTCGTATATAAAATTTTTTTCTCTCTAATGCAGCTGGCAAACACAGACAGGTTGGTTTAAGATGCTTTAAGAACCACTGCAACGTACTCCATTGCATTACCCAGGACCGGCGTGTAACCTTGAAGGTAAGTCACGGAGTAACAATGCCTCCGCAACAAGCGATCTACGATCCTATGTAGAACGGGACCTATTTCTTTAAAATGGATTTTATCACTTTTTTCGAACCACTACAATAACAACTTTTGCATGGCACCGCCGGGGCCCGAACCCTGTTTCGAGCGCCAGAGCGCTAGCCAAATTCATTTTTCAGCCATTCAGGCCATCTCGTATATAACATTATAACATAAAAAGTTGCATATATTACATTGCTCTAATTGTCAAAAAAAAAAAAAAAAAATTGACTTTAGAAATATAGTTTTTTTTATTGCATATTGTTGGGCAACGAATTCCACTTATGTGTACCTCTAATAGATAACCGGCGAGTCATAAAAGTAGGACATTGGCTACGGAAAGAAAGTTCAAGGATAACAGCCGCGGATATCCGTGTCATTTTGGGAAAAAAAGAAAAAAACTGTTTTTGCAAGCGATCTGACTGTCGATGAGAGAGACTGACACACAATTAAGTCTTCTAATTTCTGAAAACAATTGCTGGCCAGTGAAATGGAATTTGAGACACTTTTTTTTAAAGTGCGCAAATTGTACACGTTTCTATTGGGCAACTTTGAATCGGTAGCGCTAAATAGACTCCTAATAAATTGTAGTAGAACTGAAAATTCTTTTTTCAATTCCTTCTATTAGCTCACACTCTCCCTATATATATCTTGTTCAAATTTTTAATCGTTCATGAAATACTTTTTATTCATTCACTCAAGTTCAAATACATTTTTTTTAACTGTAGTGGATGACACTGGAAATGTTAATGCAGTTTTTTTCAAACATTAATTCAGTAATTAAATTTAATTAATTAAGAAATACTTTGAAGGCATTGACTGTTTTGTAAGAGATTGTCTTGTGGTAAACTTCTGACATTTTCCAAAAACCCTCACCAACAATGCTAGTTGAATCCCCTGATTGTTTAAAATTGTTGTTAAGTAAGCCACCAGTTCATTGGGCTTACTTAATGTAGTTATATTGGGCATTTCTTAATTCATTATAATTGATGTATTATTAACCATGTAATTGAAATAAGCGGGTTTATTAAATCTCCACTTTTTGCAACATCAGCACATGCTCTGAGCGACCTGGTGGCCAATTTGGCCTTTGGCCTTTGGTAACACAGATTGAAATCCTGGTGGTAGCATGGATGTTTGTGAGTGGTTCAAAATCCATGAAAAACTGCTAGGTTCCGATTTAATTAGCCCAAAGTGTGCAGAAAATGACCGTAAAGCGTCAAAACCAAACTAAATCAGCATATGCTCTGAACTAATCTGGTTTTAACTGCCGATCTATCTTTTATTTCATTTCACTAGGAATAACCTCACAAAATCAAAATATTGCTCAGAATAAGTTCACCAAATCAAAATAAACTCATAAAATTTCATTAAGAAATAAGCTCAAAACCCAATAGTGGTGACATGGATGTTTGTTAGTGGTTCGAATCCACGTTAAACAGTAGGTAATTACCCCAAAGTGTGCATAAAATGACCGTAGAGAAACAAACCAAATCAAATCACAAACCCAACTATTTGATGGTGTGGAAAATATGATTCGTTGGGATTCCAGATTAAGAGATCATCATCGAAGCCCGATAAGTGATGGTGAACAGAAAATTTACATGTCCATTTTTTGTAGATAAGCATAATAAATCCGAAGGTCGTAGATATCTTCTGTTGAACCCAAAGCATCAAGGAGCAGGAGGTTCTAAACACTTATTCTAACTAACTCTGATTTAATGTATTAGCCTTCACTATATGGAGCATCTTGGGAACTAATACTAAATATGCTGCATATTTGTAGTTGCAGTGGAAAATAATCTCAAATCAAAGTACTTGGCAATGTAAAACCGTAATAACGTTATCTCTTACAATTAAACGAATAATAAACATTGAATTATTAATTTTTTTACAAATTATCTTTATACGAGCTCTCCTCTTCTTCACATCAATGGCAATCAATGAAATCAGTGTTGTAGAACTATTGTAGTTAGCTGATTTTTTTTAGTGAATCGCAATGTTTTTGAAACAATCAAACAAAATCTGAGAAGCAGTATGAATTTAAAGTTTTGAAACGAAAGAAAATTGAATCTTTTTCAATTCCTTCTATTAGCTCACACTCTCCCTATATATATCTTGTTCAGATTTTCAATCGTTCATAAAATACTTTTTATTCATCCACTCAAGTTCAAATACATTTTTTTTGAACTTGTAGTGGAAGACACTGGATGCTAATACAGTTTCTTCAAATATTAATTCAGTAATTAAAATTAAATTAATTAATTATATTTTTTTAGATTTAAGTTGCATATAGATGGCGCCAGATAAACTTAAAAAAAAATTGAAGAAAATTATTTATAAAGGACTTTCTGCAATATAGTAAAAAAAAAAAAAAAAAAGTAGGAATTGATTTAAAATTTTTTTTTTTTATATATTACTTTTTATTTCCTAAATTCTTATGCATATTATTGAATACACCTAGAAAGATACGGAAAATGCTATTTGAAGTGAATTTTTTTGAGTATTTCCTAGAATTGTCAACAGACCAAGAAACATGATGTTAAATTCTCCTAATGTGTGTACTTACGAATTTAAAAATAAAATCAAATTTAACACTGAATTTATCTCAGCAAGCAAATAACGTAAACTAGAAATATATTTTTTAAATTACCGATTCATTAAAATTTAAAAAATATTTACATATTTACAAGAAAGTTTCACCATGGCACTAATAGCCCATTAAATAAAAGAAAATACACTTGTTTGTGCTATAAAAATTCCACGTTTAAAATTTGCTGAAGGCAGGGCTATTTTTAAGACCTTCTTAACGAATGGAAAGTAAATATGAATATTGTTTCTGGGCTGTCTTTTGGAGAGCGAAAAGAAGAGGAATCGCCGTGCTGAAATAATAAAGGACGCAAAGAAAACAAGGGGCATCCCCCCGAGTTCTCTGTAATCCGCTGGCAAATGTAGGCTGTCACAACCCCGGGGATATTTCTCACCTGTTTACAGAGGAGGATGTCGGAAATGTCAACAAGAGCCTCTTCAAAAAAAGAAATTGTTTATTGAATGCTTCGCTTCTTCCTCATCACTCCCGTCGTACCAAATTAGAGCTCGAAGATGAAGTTTGTCATCTTTAGCGGCATATTTGTCTAATTTTGAATCCTCCGGCTTTCGAAACGACTTTTTTTACATGGAGGCGGCATTCTGTTTCTACGAGCACGCGAAGACTTTGATTGTCTTGCATGAAGGAAGCAACAATTAATGTAAGGTTATAATAGTATTCTATTGACATTTCTCTCTCTCTCTCTCTCTATATATATATAGATAGATTTAATTAAAGGAGTTTTTTTCAGACCTGTCTCATGGAAAGCGAATTGAATTTCAGAATTGAGTGAATTGATTCAGAATTCTGATAAGCGAATCGTTCAAAAGTTGGTTTCAAATGTTCTCCCAGATCAACATCGAAATAGATATTGGAGATGAATTCCATCAATTTTGCCAGCCTATTTGTCTAATTTTGAATTCTTTGGGATTCGAAACGACGTTTTTATGGAGACGGCATTCTGTTTCTACGAGCGTGTGAGCGTGATTGTTTTACATGTAGGATTCAACAATTAATGTAAAACTATAATATAATTCTATTGATGTTTATCTATATATAGATTTAATTATAAGGAGGTGTTTTTTTTTTTGGAGCTGCCTGATGGATAGCGAATTGAATTTTCAGAATTGCGATAAGTGAATCGTTTAAAAGTTACGAAGCTTATGCTGGTTTCTAATGCCCTTCCAGATCAGCATCAAGATGGATATTGGAGAAGAATTTTATCAATTTTGCAAGCATATTCGTCTATTTTTTAATTCTCTTGATATCGCAGAGATGTTTAAATGAGGACAGAACTATATTTCTTCAAATTTGGGAAATATTTATTTATTTTGCATAAAAGGTTGCAACAGTTAATGCAAAAGGTTTAATACTATTCTATTGAAGTTTATCTATGTGTAGATTTAATTAAAAAGGCTTTTTGGAGCTGCCAGATGGTTAGCGAATTGAATTTCAGAATGGAGTTCAGAATTCCGATAAGTGAATCGTTCAAAAGTTGCCAACTTATGCTGGTTTCTAATGCCGTTCCAGATAAGAATCGAGATTGAATATTGGAGATGAATTTCATCAATTTTGCCAGCATGTTTGTCTATTTTTAAATTCTCTGGGTTTCGCAACGAGGTTTTTATGGGGACAGCATCTTATTTCTTCAAGTTTGTATATATAAAGTATATCTATATATATATATATATGTTCAAGTATATAAATTTAATTAAAAAAGGGATTTTTTTGAACTGCCCTCATGGATTGTGAATTGATTTTAAGAATGGAGTTCAGAATTCCTATAAGTGAATCGTTCAAAAATTGCCAAACTTATGCTGGTTTTTTCAGTAGCTCCTGATTAGCATTGAATGAATAGATGAATTTCATCAATTTTGCCAGCTTATTTGTCTACTTTTGAATTCTCTTGGTTTCGCAACAATATTTAAATGG
Organism: Caerostris extrusa; assembly: GCA_021605095.1. NCBI lineage: Eukaryota > Metazoa > Arthropoda > Arachnida > Araneae > Araneidae > Caerostris > Caerostris extrusa. The sequence continues at coordinate 26,553 of BPLR01017060.1, read as the reverse complement.
GGACAGCATCTTATTTAAATGTGTGAGCTTTTAAATTTTTATATGACGGATGCAACAATTAATGCAAAAGTTTAATAGTATTCTATTGATGTTTATCTATACATAAATTTAATTAGAATGGGTTTTTTGAGCTGACTGATGGATAGCGAATTGAATTTCAATGTTGAATGGATTGGTTCAAAATTCCGATAAATGAATCATTCAATGGTGGCCATGCTGATACTGCTTTTTGATGCATTCCAGATCAGCATCGAGACAGATACTGGAGATGAATTTCACCAATTTTGCGAGCATCTTTTTGTCTGAATTCTGAATTTTCTTGATTTCGCAACGACGTTTTTATGGGGACGGCATTTTGTTTCTACAAGCGTGTGAAGACTTCGATTATTTTACATGAAGGTTGCAAACAATTATTGTAAAAGTTTAATAATATTCTAATGGCGTTTTATCTCTATATAGATTTAATTAAAAGGGTTTTTTAGCTGCCTGATAGATAAATGAATTGAGTGAATTGATTTCAGAATTCCGATAAGCAAATCGTTCAAAAATTACCATGCTTATACTGGTTTATAATGCACCTTCCAGATCGGTGTCGAGATGGATACTGGAGATGAATTTCATCAATTTGGCAGGCATATTTGTCAATTTTTTTAATTATCTTGATTTTGTAACGATGTCTAAAAGGAACAATATCTTATTTCTACAAGTTTGTGAGATCCTTTTGTTTTATGCAAATGGATAAAAGTTAAGAAAAACATTAATACACAGTCCAGTCACATTAATGTGACCGCCACCTACTTTCGACGTCAACGTGAAATAACCAATCACAAATGGCAGGTGGCAGCACATTGCAATGGAGTGTATATAAAGGGATGTTCTAGGGCATCCTTTATATACTTATGCTAAATCCTTACTAATCCTAAATCCTTTATATACTTATGAAGTATTAAAAGCTTATGGCTTTGGACAGGTGGTCACATTAATGTGACTGGACTGTGTAGTATTCTATTGACAATTATCTCTATATAGATTTAATTAAAAGGGTTTTTTTTTTTTTTTTTTTTTTTTTTTTTGGAGTTGCCTGATGGATATCAAATTGAATTTCAGAATTGAGGAATTGAGTTTCGATAAGCGTATTGAATAACGAATTGAGTTCCGATAATTTAGATAAGAGTATCATTCAAAAGCTGTCCAGCTTATGTTGGTTTCTAATGTCTTTGTCTCAATGTCTCAGCATAGTGATGGATGTATGGATTTAATCAATTTTGCCAGCATATTTGACTAGTTTTTGAATTCTCTTAATTTCGCATTGATGTTTAAATGGGAAAAGTATCTTATTACTACAAGTTTGTGGGATATTTATTTGTATTCTATTGGCAATTATATCCAAGTATATATTCTGGTGAAAACGGTTTGGAGTCAATATTTGCTTATGCTTATGCCGGTATAAGTATGTTCAGTAAAAGAAATGCAATTTGATTCAATATTTTTCTTGAAAACTAGTGTTTTTTTTTTCAATTCGCTTCATTAGCTCACGGGTTCGAGTCGGTGGTGTTCAAATTTTTCAATCGGTCATCGGAATTTTTTATTCATCCATGCAAGTTCAAATACACTTTTCTTGAACTTGTAGTGGATGACCTACGAATGTTCCATAAATTTTTTCAAATATTAATTCAGTAATTAAATTTAATTCATTAATTTTAGTTGGTTTAGATTTAGATATATCTACCAGAGTGGGAGATAAACTTTAAAAAAATGAATGAAAATTATTTATAAGTTTCTGCGATTGAGTGAAAAAAAAAATTTTTTTTTATGTTATTTGTTTAGTCTTTGGTCACAATTAAAGAAATATATGTATTTATATGCAAGATTCTACCCTGGATTATCAATTTTCGTTGAAGCCCATGTGTCTCTTAAATTATTATGTATTGTATTAGAGAATAGCAATGTGGATAGAAATAACAGATTGCTATCAAACAACAATTTCTGATGAAATTCAGAAATTGTTGAGTGATAGCAATTGATATTCGCATTTTTTTAACGATTTGTGAATTACCCTTATTTTATAATTAATTTAGCCACCATTGAATTTGAATATTATTCTAAGAAAGAAGAAACACTTTAAAAGTTCGATACTTTTATATACAAATGGATCTGTGAAATTATAAAATATTTAGAACTTCTGACCTAGAAGTTTTTAATTTAAATTCAGAACTACAAATTATGTTCTCCAATTTTTAACTAGTTACTATTTTTGAAAAAGCAATTTAAATGGAATTTGATAACATCTAATGGGATATTATTAATTCTCTAAATACTCTTACATATTACTTCCCAAGAAAATTAGAATCTGGAATCTCTCATTTCACATTAATAATGCATATAATGTTTCTTATTTTTTGAAATGTTCCGTACAAAGCAATTAGAAGGATTATTTTCCTAGAATCGTTGTCTGAGAGAGTTCCAAGTTTCCCATTATTTCAATTGTGAAATTTTCTATTTACGTTCTAGTAAGTAGAAAAATTGTGATATAAGGCTACTTAGGGCAAATAAAAGGTTTTTGGCGAGATCAATTCCATCCATAATGAAATATTATAATGTTACATTCGGTGTTTGAACTTTTTTTAGAGTAAAACCCTGGTACGAAAAGAGAGAGATTACATTGAGATTTTACATAAAGGTTTGCTCAAAGTGATTCATTGATCTGTGAGCAAAGTGCTGACGCTTTTTTTTTTTTCTCGTTTCTGAATTTATTTCTGTAAAACTGAATGGCCGAGTAGCTGGCGTTCTGGCTCTCGGTACCACGGGTTTCTTGTTCGAGTCCCGGCTTTGCCATGGATGTTTGTAGTGGTTCAGAATCCACTTTAAATTGTAGGTCCCGGTCTAACAGGATCGTAGAGCGTTGCGGAGGTACTGTTACTCTGCGTCCGTAGCTTATCTTTAAGCTACACGCACCTCCTGGGTAGTGCTAAGTGAGTAACGTCTGTCTTGCCTTAAGGCATCCAAGACAATTGTCTAAGTGTTTGCCAGCTGCATTAGAACAAAAAAATTATTACTGTTTTATAATCGGGAATAACTTTTATCATACAACTTTTAAATTTTCTCCAAAATTTTACCATTAATTATTCGTTATTATTTCTTTTTCAAATTTTTTTGTATTAAATATCTCTTACCAACTCGTGATCAAGTAGTAAAGTTCGCAACTAGCATATAGGAGAGTTTAGATTCGAATCCTAGAGCGGCATCTGTTGCATTCGAAATAGAAGACTAGATGATGATTGTGTAAATGCCTGTAAACCTGTAGATAGTCAGGCACCCTGGTAGGGAATTTTTTGGGTTTCCTCCCACATTACACGAAAATTCGGAATAATTAACCTTAAAAATACTTCAGGAAGACAATGTCCTCTGCTCATCGCCCATCGATAGGTTGTTTGCGACATACATAAAAACAACAAGTAATATAAAAAAAAATCAATATCAATTCCTACTTTTTATTCACTCTATTGCAGAAAGTCCTTGATAAATAATTTTCATTCGTTTTTTAAGTTAGAAAAATTCCCTCTCTCTCTCACACTTTTTCTCTTTTTTCAAACACACTTTCCATCTTTCTCACTAATTTATTGGCACGTTTCATTTTCATTTGTTCCCCTCCTTGACTCAGACTAGAACCCAGAATGAAAAAAGAATCTGAAAGGGAAATTTTTTCCATCGATCTACACGCTTCGCCACTGACGGTATTTATTCCAACATTTTATATCCTGCTACATATCTTATATAAGAGAAATTTTTCTCGCATATAAAACTAAACATATGCAACTTAAATTTAAAAAAAAAAAAACTAAAATTAATTAATTTAATTTAATGAATGAATTAATATTTGTATAAACTGTATTGGCATCAAGTGTCGTCCACTATAAGTTCAAAAAAATGTATTTGAACTTGAGTAGATGAATAAAAGTATTTTATGAACGATTGAAAATTTGAACAAGATATATATAGGGAGAGTGTGAGCTAATAGAAGGAATTGGAAAAGACCCACTATTGTTAAAAAAATCAATGTCAGGAAAATCTATTGATTCACATTAAATTTTCTATTCTTCAAATGTTCTGTAGTCTAATAGAAGTTTCTGACAACCAAAGTTTCTCCATATTCAATACTGGCTTTGTTGTCAATTCGTTGCAGACAACTATACATTCTGGTTCTAAACCAACATATGAAAACAGTTATTTATCCTGTAAAAGCATTATATGTGTAATAAAATAGAAAATATTCAATACAACAATTCTCTAATGCTTAAGTGTTTATTTTTACTCTTTAAGTGTCATTATTTTTTAAATTCCTTCTATTAGCTCACACTCTCCCTATATATATCTTGTTCCAATTTTCAATCGTTCATAAAATACTTTTTATTCATCCACTCAAGTTCAAACACATTTTTTTGAACTTGTAGCGAATGACACTTGGTGTTAATACAGTTTTTTCAAATATTAATTCATTAATTAAATTTAATTAATTCATTTTAGTTTTTTTTAGATTTAAATTGCATATATCTACCAATAGAGGGCGCCAGATAAACTTAAAAAATGAATGAAAATTATTTATAAAGGATTTTCTGCAATAGAGTGAAAAAAAAAAAAAGCAGGAATTGACTTAAATTTTTTTATATATATATTACTTGTTGAAAATCAAAACGGGAATTTAAAAAAATATCTGAGCATCTTTCGAATCAACATTCAATTTTATGGAGACGAAGGAGTTATAATGCTAATACATAAGCTGAAATATTTAGTTCATATCAAATCTTTGATTTCGTGGGGTAGAAGCAGAGATGAAATTTAATATCCCAATTTATAGAACTATGTTTGTCTTATTTCTTAAAAATAAAAAATGAGGAAATTATATTCACAATTCTAACAATTTTAATATAATTTTAACAAAAAAATTTATGATAGTTTTGTTACAGTACTGCATTTGAAACCTTTGCATCCTTCCACATTTACAGGCAACTTTTCTGCAATACAATATTTCAAGATCACGATTTCAATATAAAATTTTGTGCAAAAACTTCAACAGCTCTCATAATATCTCATAATGAAATTTAATTTATTTTTCCAAAAAATGTGTAACTTTTTTTTTTTTTTTTTTTTTTTATTTTAAACCTACGTTTATCTTTTTAATATATGAAATTTTTAAATATGATATCGCCATATAATTAATAGAGTATCTTTAAATATTATTAAAAGTAAATTCATTTTAATTCGCCTAAATAAATTTTACCACTAAATAATATCGTCCATTTTATGTGAATTATATTAACAACAAAAACATATTATTCTACTTCCATTATCTTAACGTTTTCTTAGCATAATTCTACATGAGTACACATAAAAACACAAGGTTTTGATACAATGCAGAATGTTTTATAGGAAGTGTAATTTACTAATTAATAAAATAAAAATAATTATTTTTATTAAAATATTTTTTACTTATTGAAAATGTTGAAATAAGGTAATATACAAATATCTCACTATTTAGATAAAACTTATATTAAAGAAACAATTTTTTTAACATTACAGATGAAAATTCATCTTCTTCAAATAAAACATCATTTATGAAAAAAATTAATCACTAACATTTCAAAACAAGACATATAGTAAAACGTTATGATTGTAATTTATATATATATATATATATATATATATATAATTTAAATTCATTTTATAATTTAAATTTTTTTAATTATTAGGAAATAAAAATGCATCGAATTTATTTGTATTCTTTAAAAAAGTATAATAGGACATAATTTAAATATGCATATTTATAAAATAAATGTTATTAAAGCGAATTCCATTAGTATAAAAATAGAAATATAACTTTTTAGAGTACAACAATACAACAATAATTCCACTTCCTCAATTTTACTCTGCAATTTGAAGCGCTGAATTATTTATATAAATATCAATAACGATTTTTTCATGCTATTTGATCTTTGAACATTTGTTATTACCTCCTATCTAGAAAGAGGAAGTCAATAAATTAATATTTGAAATAACGCAGCTATAAATATTTTTTTTTTATTTGGAATTTACTAATTAGTTGATATATTTATTTGAAATCCGCATTTAAGTTTCCTGTTTTCTTAATTTATTTGCTATTTTTATCGATTGTAATAAAACAATCTACTAAAAGCAGGGGTGGCCAACCCGCGGTCCACCTTGAACATTTTTCTGGCCCGTGAGATTTATCACACTTTTACAAAATATATTTATTTTATAATCGCCGAAGTAGTTTAACCAATGTATTAAAAAATACAATGTTTGTGCATCTATATATTAAATTAACTGTCAAAATTATGAAAAAAAATCAACTTTGATTTTAAAATAATATTCTTGTGAATATATACAGATATTGTCTGTTTTATTTATAAGTTCACAGAATAATTAAATTATACAGGTTGTAATATGAATATAAAAATGTCTACACTGGGTCTAAATCTAATAAGAGGATATATAATTTTATATACCGTCCGTAGAGTTAGGAGGCATTTCCATAGTGTCCGCAAGATCATTTGGGTTCACCAACCCTGCACTAGAGCTTCAAAATTTAGAAATAATTTGTAATTAATGCAAATAGTATAATTATTTTACAAAACCAAAATGTACAGTATATGATTTATGAACTTAAAGTTACGTAATTTTAAGCGCTTATTAAAGAACAACTATAAAAACATAAATTTTTAGAATTTTAAATATATAAAAAGTAAAATAAATAATTTACAACATATAAAGCATAATCTAAATTTATTATTTTTGTTAAGAATATTTTTAGAACTTGAATATCAACTTAAAGAAATATATTTCAGTTTTGATTATTTTTAACCAAAACTTTTTTTAATAACTTTATGAGCAACGTAATTATACCACGCATAAGTCATCAAGTTGTGAAATTTATATGAAACAAACAATTATAAATACTTTCACAGCTAATGTGGCCAGATGGCCAATTGGCTAGCGTTCTGGCCTTTGGTGTTTCATGTTTGAATCCTAGCTGTGGCATGGATGTCTGTGAGTGTTTCGTTATCCACGTTTAACTGTAGATCCCCAATCTAATTAGCCCAAAGTGTGCACAAAATGACCGTAGAGCGATAAACCAAGCCTTCACAGCTAGTAAAACTTTCTTTTCTTTTCGAAATTTTATTCTGAAAAGAAAAGAAATATTCTATACTTCCGAATTCATAAATATTTATTTATATAATACTTTGCTCTACTGAATTCTATTTTTTAGAACAAAAATGTATGTCTCTTCAGATGGTAGCGTTTTTTCTCGATCTTTGTTTACCATTGACTTCAGTCTATCGTTTGAACTTACGTGGTATTTGCAAATCAATTTAAAGTTGCATAGTCCAGAAAGTTCCGTAAAATGCCTTGTCATTCTGGTTTGGTTTGTCGCTCTACGATCAATTTGTGCACACTTTAAGCTAATTAGATATGAACCTACAGTTTAATTTGGATCCCGAACCCCTAATAAGCATCCATGCTACCGTCAGGATTCTAACCTGAAGCCTGTGGTAACAAAGGCCAGAGCTCGAGCCATGGGAGAAAACCAGGAAAACTCCCACCAGGTAGTCTGACTCATGCGGCAAGTTGCTGAACATCATATACGCCATTGAATCTCCTCATTTTTTGAAACAGTGTCTATAACAAAGCTGCCAATGAATTGAATCTCCGTCCTAACGCTCATCAGTGCTACAGAGCCACGTGACGGGAATAAAATACATTTAAAAGATCATATATTAATAAAGAAATTCAATTTTTTTTGCAACAACAAAAACGTTCCACAAACGTTGTTCATTTATCATTACGAATTAGGAAAGTGTCATTTTCTTTCATGCTTTAATTTTGCAAATTTTTGTGCTCAATACTTTAAGCTCTGCAAAACTTGCGTTTTTATAAAAAAGAATTTTAAAACCAATGGCTTTGTTTGCAATACTTAAATAACCGCAGTCAAAATAATACATAAAATAAAAAAAAAAAATATAAAAAATATTTAAATTGTAAACAAATAAAAAATTATTAAAATATTTTTGTAAGAAATTAAATTTAAAATTTATAAAATAATTTGTTACGGGTTTGCGAAACTTAAATATCATGATCAACAGGAAAGCAGACTTTTTGTGGCAAGTATGAAACTATTAACTATTAAAAATTCGAAATCATTATTTTTGTAGCAAATTTTATGTAAAGTAATTTTATATCAGAGGTTTAAACCAATTTCTGTTCCCTGCTATGCGCTAATAAAGAGAAGTTCACAATGCCCTTCGCAAAATATCATTTTAGAGGGTTTAAAAACAAAATTACTGAGTTATCCAGATTAGGAAAGGACTGAAAATTTAAAAATAAATAAAAGGGTCACTACATTTTTTGCCATTTTTAAATAAGAAACTTGATTCGATTCTTTTTTTTCCTGCAAATTAATCTATCTTCCTAACTTTTATTATTTTTTACCTATTCAATTTTAAATTCATTAACCATTCTGTTTTTCATAACTTATTTTAAATATACTCTTTAATTTAATTAATGTTTTATTCTAAATTTCATTTTCTGAAGTTGTTTCTTATTTTAATTTGTAAATTTCATGTAGAATTCTGTGGTGCAGGTAACTCCCATGCGGTTTCAATTAAAAATATGCAAACAGATTATATTAAAATACATTTAGCAAAATAAAAGGAAATATGTTAATATAATAAGTATTATGAATATGAAACACGTAGTAATCTGATCACTAAGCATAAACTAAAATAGAATGAGCTGTTTCTATATTTATTTGTTAAATGATTTCTACCGATGAATTACTAAATAATCTGAAAGTTATGTCACACAGGGAGGCGATATAGGTGCATAATAGGACTCCTATATAGGACATCCTACTAATATTAATATTAGGCTTAATTTTTAATTTTTGGAGAAAAAAAACGAAGTATTAGGAAAAATAATTAATTTTTATTCAAAATAAATATACGTAAAAAACCCATGAAACAAGCAATAAATAATAATGAGGGACCAATAAATGGCTATATTTATATAATAAAATAAATTTAAAAAGTGTTAAATGATTATATAATTATATAATAAATTATTTAATATTACAATTTCATAATACAATTTAAAAAAAAACAAATTAATAATTTTTTGTATTATTAAATCAATAATTGGTTTAATACTACAACTATAGGCGAAGAAGTTCCTGACTGTGATATATGCTTATATGCGTCCATATAAAGTGATACATTACAAGTCTCATCTTGCAATACATTCTGTCTTGAAATATCCTGCATATTTTGGGGGGTTTTTTCAGCAATACGTTTCACACACTTGAAAAATGCGTTACAATTTTTTTTTTTTTATTAAATGCGATTTTAATAATGCTAATTTAGTTTTAAACTCACTTACCGCACTAATGATATCAGTGATATGCTAGTGTTTTCTTTGTATTAATGTAACTTGGATAAAAAACTGGTTAAAAATCCCAAATATATGACCTTATCACTGCTATCTAGTTGTTCATAACGTTCACCCTAGTTGGAAAAAGTGAAAATTAAATCATAAAGGGGGCAGTTGCAAAGCCCAGAAGGGACTCTCCGACTTTCGGTTGTGAGGACATCACTCTTAATCAGGGGTCTCCAAACCGCGGCCCGCTGGCCAAATCCGGTCATCAGTGTCATCCATCCGGCCCGCGACAGCGAATAAAACTTATTGTTGCTGTAATAAGACACAGAATGATAATAACTCGGTTTTATTGACTTGCTAGGTAAAGTTTATTGACAAGCATAATACGCAGAAAATTTAACTTAAGCATAATAACTAATAAATAATTGAAATGAATCCCACTAACATTATAAACCAGTGAACATCCCGCGGTTACCCTCGGTAGTTATGTTGGGGTAAAAGAGTACCACATATGTATGCATATCGATGTTTGGAATGTATATATCCTGAATCAAACATACGATTTTTATCTGAAAACCCCTCAGGAACGGGAAAAGCTAAATTAACGCGAATAAAACCGCAGGTATCCATCTTGTAAAAAAAAAATACTAATGAGATTTATGTAATTGTAATTTTCACTGACAGTAGTTTTGTAGTTAACAAGAAAATATGCTCGCTCAGAGCTTTGTACTCGGCGGCTGATCTCGAAATTATACATAATGGCAAAAATTAAAACGGTTTTGGCCCTTGGTACTTACTGAGTAAACAGTATGGTCCTAAGGCTGGAAAGTTTGGAAACCCCTGCTCTAAATGATTCAATACTATTATGAAATAGATGAAATTAAGACTTAAAGCTTGCTCTAAGATACATAATAGTAACTAGGATGGGATCACACATTCGGATATTTCGCTCAGGCTATTGAGTAACGAAATTGGACGATAATTTTGAGGGTAAGCCAAAGTGGAGTTTGATTTCAGAATAAGGGTTACTAGGGCAATTTTCTAGGAAGTGAAAAAATGGCTGGTTTTAAGAAGGAAATTAAAGAGTTGGGTGATCTGACTGTGTCACAGACTGAGATGGAAAAAAATCGGTTCCAAAGCGTTAATATGTGGTTGTTGTAGATAGTCTGTGACTAAAAATTTTTGTGAATCTGAAGAAATTTGCATCTTCGATGTAATTCAATCAAATTGAGCTCCGACAATGCCAGCAAGCAGATCAGCTTGAGAAAGTGCGGTTCGACTATCGGTGCCTTGTATGGTTTTGTTTGGTTCGTCGCTCTACGGTCATCTTATGCACACTTTTTAGGCTAAACAGACCGGGACCTACAGTTTAAAGTGGATTCGAACCACTACAAACACCCATGGAACCGCCGGGACTCGAACCAGAAGCCTGTGATACCAATAGCCAATTGGCTATCAGGCCGCTGTGTATCCAATAGATAAAGTGAACTTATAAATGAGTTCGAAGTGAAATTTGAAACACAGCAAGATATCAGCCAGAGAGAGAGAAGATAATAGCCGATGAGGCAATTGCTGATGAGGACGATGATTACTGATGAAGCAATTGCTCAAAAATAATCAATAACAATTCTCAGAATTACAATGGCGGTTTGATGACCACTTGACTAGCGCTCTGGCCCTTGGTACCACAAATTTCAGGTTTCTAGTGGTGGCATGGATGTTGGTTAGTGGTTCGAAATCCACATTATACAATAGGTTCCTGTCTAATTAGCCTAAAGTGTGCAGAAAATGATCGTAGACTGATAAACCAGAACCTGTGGTACCGAGCATCAGAGCGCTAGCCACCCGGCCATTCAGGCCCGGTTGAACGGAATGATGTGGAATTGCTTGCATAACAAAGAACATTTTTTTCAAAGGGTGTTTGACGCAAGCATAAGTGCCTCTATTTTAAGTGCACATGCATGCAAGTGTTAATATCGTTTCTCATTTCAATAAGACATTAATAGTAGGCGCAGATAATCTGAGTTATTACCCCTTTGCCATTATCATTTAAATTTGTTTCGAGATTTGAGTTTCAGTTTCATGTCATGGGGAAGTCTGATAGGTGGAGGTTTAAATTTGGAGTATCTTGCCTGATATGGTCACTAATACTCAAAATGCTTGAAGCTTCTTCGTAGAACGATAACATGCTACCAAATGTACCAATAGCGAGAATCTTCTTATGAGCTTGGTGTATAAGCTTCAATGTCATTTGCGCATGCGCTATGATATTGTATGAGTAGTACGGCTATCGGGCTTGGTATGTGTAATGTTAGGATGGACGTATAGAAATCTCAACAAAGGCGCCGCGTTGCTAACTTCTGCTCCAGATTATTCCATTCTATGAATTATCCAATCTTCTTTCGTTTGTGATTTTTAAAATTTTATTTAATGAGTAATAAAAAGGAGACAGAAACTGACAGAAGAAAAATAGTATATTGTTGAATACTTTTTGTTTTACAAGGTTTAAAAATTTGAAGGTTTATCTAATTCTTATAATATGAATTTTATACATGTCTTTCCTTAATTTTATATTTATGGCTTTCAGTCGACCTCTCCTCCAGAAGTAATAAAGTAATAAGGTGAATATAACATCGCCTAAGCCAAGAACTGTGGCACTGTTGGCCATTTATAAAAATAAACATAAATAAAGTATGCAAGCATTGAAAGATTTTCAAACATATAACACAAAGGACAGGGTAGATCAAGAAATGCAGAGAAAAAATCCTTAATAAATAAATTAAACCCCTAAACATACTCCTGGGTATAGTTTAATACCTTTTAGGAAACGCTGTTAAGAAAATTAATGATGCCTTTCGAAAATCATTAACTAAAATGTTGACCAGTAAGGATAGATTTTGCATGCGTGTTTCTGGTGAAAGATCCTTCCATTTGATTTTCTCTATAGCATTAAATTCCCAAGAATATCATGTAACTCTCCATTTCATGCTCTCGAATAATAAAAGAAGATATTTTCTCAAATTATTTTCCAGCAAGTTACTATTGTTTATGCATCTATTTCTTCGCTAATTAAAAGCCCTGTTTGATTAACATGTGCAAATCAATAATTAATTTGATTGAAAATACATTACTATAAAACAAGATTTCAAAATAATAATGGAAATATATACAAGTATTTAGAAAATCCATTTTTTCAGAAGATTCCAGTTAATAGTTATCCACCTATTTAATAATTATCCTGATCACACATCAAATTTGTTTTAAATTGCATTAATATTTGGTTGAATGGTGAAGAACAAAGAAACAAGGTTGTAGCATTTTTCTCACGAGAAGAGTTTTGGCATTTCTTTCCCAGGAGAGAGGAATGTGTGCTATTTGGCAAATATATAATAAACCCATCACTTAAATATGACAACAAATGAGCTTTTTATTGTGGATAGTTATATTATATACAATTAGAGTTTTTTTACTAATAAAAATAACCTGTCCCTCAAATCTGATTGCAGATATTCGGTGTAATTTATAATGAGGAAATTAACGAATACCTGTGCTACCTTCATAGGTAGAAACAACTACAGATTGAATGAGATATATTATGAGTTGTTTCATCGTGATGGGTGATAGACCACGAACCGAGAAATGTCACTGCAATGAGAAGTGAGGGAAGCTGACCCCCCGCCCTCTTGACAGACTTTCTTAAAGGAAGGGGGGTGAAGAAGAGATAGTTTTGCGACGAGTAGACCAGAAGTGTTTTTTTTTTTTTTCTTTTTCTCTGAAGTAACTGAATAGGGCTGGAGTTTCCCGCCTGTTTTCAAAGTGAGCCCCTTGGGGTTTCGTGAATCACGCCGTGTGATGCTTAGGTCTGCCGCAGACCAGGTGTTTAGATTCGTCGTAGACTCGAGAACTTTGAAAATCTACGAACTTGAAGTGAACTGCTCTTGTGTATCTAATTTATATGTTTAATTTTCATGTTTTGTAATAGAGTTATGCTATATATATTTGTTTGTAAATAAAATTTAAAGTGTTCCCATGAACCTGAAAGCGACCCTCTTCTTGAAGCTAAATTATAGGTTTAGTATAGGCCGAGACGTTACAAGGTTAAGATCAAAATAAAAACAATTTGTATTTTCTCGATATCTTGGTTTATATTTGTATTACTTCATACTGTCATTTATTTATTTCTGTGCATTTAAAAATTTTTGTAGAATATAACTGGCGTTATTAATGACATTACAACATCACATTCTTAGAAAATTGTTTCATATAAATTACTAATAATGCAGAAGCTTTCATTTTGAAGTATTAAGAATTGTTTATCATTTGTTGTTACATTTTCTAATTAGTGTATGGCTAATATTAGAAATTATTTGTAAGATCATTTATATATTTTCTTCAATACATAAATATTTTTAAAATATTCATTCATAAAAACATTTATAAAGCCCGACTTGTGGATGACTGGCAACGCGCCGTTGGCGAGCATTAGGGCTTAGGTTCCATCCTCTGGCGACTTTGATATTTTTTTTTTTTCTTTTCTACTGCAGCTGACAAACACTTAGACAGTTTGGTCTTGATGCCTTAAGGCAAGCGCTGCACAGACATTACCACTTTGCATCACTATGTGTAGCTTGAAGATAAGCCACGGACGCGGAGTAACAATGCCCCCGCAACGCTCTACGATCCTATTAGACCGGGACCTACGGTTTAAAGTGGATTCCGAACCACTACAAACAACCATGGCACCGCCGGGAATCGAACCCGAAAATTGTGGTACCGAGCGCCAGAGCGCTAGCCACTCAGCCATTCAGGCCCCCGGCTTTGATGTAGACACTGTTTAAAAAACCAGAGGAGACTCGATGGCGTTTATGTTGTTCAGCCTCTTGCCTTCGTTCGTCGTTCTACCTGGTGGAGTTTTCCGTGTTTTTCTTCCATACGATATCAAATGCGAGGTAGTTCCCACCAAAAAAGTCCTCCCGGAAGTACTGTCCTCTTTCAGCGACACGTCAGACTTCTACCTAATGGTGCTCCATCACAACAGAAGCTGCCCCTGTCCTTTCCCCTGCTTCCATAAGAGATACAAGAACAACATTTATAAAACATTCTACTACTTTAAAAGTATATTAAAACCCTATTCTGTAATGCTTTTTTATTACTCATTTACTGTGCATGTGCCAATGCTCGCAATGCATTTAAAAATAAATATGAGGTGCATTTAGATACTGAAATTTAAAAACTCTGAAACATTAATATGTAGTGTTGTGAAAAAAATTAACTACCTAATCCATGATTTTATAAAAACTATTTTTTTTTAAAATATAATCATGGTTACAACGTGCATGATATTGTGAAATCAACAGCATTCTATAGCCTCGAATCATGAAATTTTTATTTAATATTATTATTTTGAGTAATATTTCCTATAAAATTTTTTTTCTTGGTTCCTTTAAAACCCTTTTGCTGATATTTTTTCTTATGAATGCCGTGTCATTTCTGGTCATTAATAACAAGGTAATGATCTACTTTTATAGGCAACTAAGTAATCTTTTTAGAAAAATAAATTAGAAACTGAAATTTTGTTTTTCTGGACGGCTCTAAGTTTTATTTAAAGAACAGTACTAAATTATTATTTATAGCGAAAAGATTTACATTTTATGCAAGTTTCTATATTATTTTCAAAAATTAGATTTCTATTTATTATACATATAAAGTTTAAAATATCTATGAAGTATGTATTTTCACATTTTTTTTCTTTCTTAACTTTATTTAGTTATCAACAAACTAATTTTTTTCTTAATTTTGTAACTACAAATGAAGCATAATTTACTGTAAACACATAAAAATTATGTATTTATTCGAATTATTTTAACTACAAGTTAAGTAACACTATTTTCGTTGTGACTAATCCCTCAATGCCTTGCAGTGCGGGACGGGCATCCCATGAGTGATCTACTGATGGAGGAAGGGAAAGGAGCAGCTTCTGTTGTGATGGAGCACCCGTAGGTAGAAGTCTGACTTTGCTCCGTGATGCTCTTACAGTCATAAGAGACCGGGACCTACGGCTTAAAGTGGATTCTGAACCACTACAAACATCCATGGCACCACCGGGACTCGAACCTGAAACCTGTGGTACCGAGCGCCAGAGCACTAGCCACTCGACCATTCAATCGAATAGATTGTAAGAGCGTTTTTGAACACTATTGTAAGAGCGTTGTAAGAACACTATTTTCGTCGTTCGAACGGATTGTAAGATACCAATAAAAAGGAATTTCTGTTCCCTTATTGGTATCGTTTTAGCTTATTAAAGCTTGCTTTCTTAACGTGTTTTATTTTCAAAATAAAAAGTCTTTAAATCTATGTATATAAGATGTTACAAATGATTTGGACTACACAAATTAATTTAAAATCAATTTATTAATGCATCTTTTTAGAGTACGTGCAAAATATGTTAAGAATCTATCCTATATACCAAAAAAATGTACATAAATATTAAAAAATGTAAAGCATAATTCGCAAAAATGTTAAAAATGTGAGTAAATATTAGAAAATTGTTCGAAATCACCAGTGAAGAATTATTTGTTGAAAGTGAAACATTGTCTTTATGCAAAACATTTCAGTCGGCATTGTAGGCCTAAACTCTTGCACACGCTGGACGGCCTGATGGCCAAATGACTAGATCTCTGGCCATTCGTACCACAGGCTTCAGGTTCGATTCTGACGGTGGCATGGATGTTTGTGAGTTTTTTGAATCCACGTTAAACTGTAGTTCCCGGTCAAATTAGCCTAACGTGTGCACAAATGACCGTAGAGCACTGGAACATTGAGAAGCCAGGTTACTGGCAGTTAAGACAGGTATCGTGCAATTGCTGTGCGAAATAATAATGTTCGTTGTTAATGATCGAACAGGAATGATAACGGCACAAGATTCGAACAGTACATATTTGAGAAAGGAAGAATCGTCGGAATGCTGAAATCTAGGCGATCACAAACCGAGGTATCTCGAATTCGAATGTGCTTCAGTGTGTGAAACAGAGGTTTTCAAGTGCGGAAGATGTTAACCGATGGCCAGTACCAGTTTGACCAAGACAACTGTGCCAGAATACTGGATTCAGCAGCCATATCTGTACGAGTTTCCAGAAAAGTGTGTACAAAAGACTCAATCATGTTGATCTTTATGCCAGATGTTTAGCTGTTTGTATTCCGTTCACGTCTGTGTATAAACGTGAATTTGAATTTTTCCGTTTAGGTCTGGGTAAGAATAGCCCCCCATTGTAGTCCATGCATGTCGTGTAAAGGTGGCTAAATGGGTACCCAGTCCCCGAGGTATACCCGGGTGAGTCAAACTTCTCCCTTTGGGTACCTCTTGTCTTTGTGCCATACCTAAGAGCAAGGACAAAAAGAAACTACCTTTTTTTACCCTTTATTAAGTCTCGTTTTAAAAAATTTTGGTAGCATATCTGAACAGACGGCTCTTGCTAGGCACCGCATTGATTATCTTCGTGTTCAAAGTCAAGTGTCGGGCCTTTACATTGCGCCAAAAGTAGATTGAATCAAATCACTCCTGCTCATATCTTGATTTGCCAGAATAGCCAGTTATGCTCAAGTCCTGGAGCCTTTTTTATTCTTTGAGAGCACACGGGTTCATAGACTTGGTCTAGATGTTGTTGTTGATAAAATGGTATAAGAAACTCATCAGCACTGGAGTTTGGGTGATGAAATGGGATGTTCAGTGACGAATCTCTCTTTAGTCTGAATACCGATTCTCGTCGGATAACAATATAGTGAAGACATGATATGGGCAGAAATCATGTTGGATGACCGCACAGACTGTCATATCTTTTGAATCTGTCTATCTGTGACTGCTTAAATATACAGACACGAAGTTCTTGATCTTTGTGTTCGTCTGTTTCGAGGTACTGTTGGTCCCTGACTTCATATTTGTGTATATTGCCTCGTCCGCATACAGGCCTAACTGACAATCTCCTTTAAACAAATATCCAACGCATACCGTAGCCAGCTTACTCACCTGATCTGTATTCTATCGAGCATATGGGTGGATATGTTCGAGAGACAAGTTAATGTCTTTCCTTACCCACTCAGCCTCAAGTTCCAGAACTGAAAAGAACTCTCTTTGACGTATGGAACTATTTGAGCACACGATCCATCCACAATGTCATAGAAAACATATGGAATCGCTCTGCAGTTTGTCTCTACCAAATGTGACCACATACTTTATTAAACTGCAGCATTACCTATTCATTACATTTGTTTTTCACTAAATGTGAACTCCCTCTTATGCCCTCCAATTTGCTATCGCTTTGGCCTTTCTACCACGGGCTTCAGAATCAAATCCTGGCGGTGGAAGGATGTTTGTGAAGGATCCGAAATGTGTACAATATGACCATAGAACGACAAAGCAAACCAAACCTCTAATGCTTAAATTTTAGTCAATCTGTTTCCTTGGATAATAGTCATTATTATAGTTCTTTTACATTTTTTTCCTTATTTTATACCTTTTACAATTACATATTCCATTTTACGCCATTTCCTTCATTATTCACATTACCAATTATGTTTAAATTTTGGTCACCCGCATAAATTGTAAAAGAAGTGAAATCATTGCGATCATATCGTATTTAAAGTGATCTCTTCTTTAATTAGTGCTTTGTTTAAAAATTATAAAATTTTTCGTAGGAAATAAAAGTTAGCTTCTGTGATGCGTTTTGAATACTAGTGACAAATCGAAATCAAAAGTCAAGAAGAAAACATGAGAAATTAAAAAAAAAAAAAAATTTACCACACCACAGATGCCTTTTTTAAAAAATAACAAATAAAAATGCATTGCGTCCTGATATCGAAAATGTTTCAGTGCAATTTGTAAAAACTGAAGAGCTGTAAGTGCGACGGATATAAAAAACTATAAATCAGTAGAGAACTAGATTCAAATCACACATTTCACAAAATTATTTCTTTTGGTGCAGAATTTTATTAATTAAAAATTAATTATGTACATTATGTTTATAAAATCACCATTGCACTGCTCTATAACCCTTGGTTTAATTTTTTTACCAAATCATGTAAGAATTCATCGTACTTAGTAGGAGTTACCTGAGACTCGAAAATAAACAAACAATTCTTTGACGTTGTTTATACGAAAATAGGGTAAGTAATTTTCAATCAATTTGATAATAAAATTAATTTTGTTATAAGGAACAATTTTTAAATTAAAAATTTGTTAATATTGTCTATTGTGCTTTCTTCTATCTTTATATTTCGTCATAATATTGACTATCCTCGAATTTACTTTTCAATTTTAACAAAGCGATTACAGTAAGTTTCTTAACAAAGCTATTGCTAAAATTTATATTTTAAAAGTGAAATACAAAAAATGCAGTAATCTTCACTGTATTTGAAGTAGCTGTATTTTGACCAGACAAGTCATATTTTTAAAAATTAAACTGAAAGCAAATATTTATATAAAATTCAGTAAAATTTGTATTATGGAGATATAAAAATTCAAAATATGCAATAAAATAAAAGTATAACAGCAAATGTTTTATTCAAAAATAGGCATGGATATTTATTTTTAAATTTTGCTTTGCAGAAATACCATAATATCATACCATTTGGCAGAAATACCATAAAATATTGATAGTTAATACTTTGCAATCTCAAATACAATCTTGACAAAACTACATTCACAATATTTATTTTCATTTCGTTTCAACAAGCAGATATACAACAATATGATGTGAGGTTTTATTAAAACAAGAAATTACTGTTTTTAAGGCAAATTTGCATATTGCATACAGCCTCGAATAATAATATAACAGTATATAATAATATGACAGTATTATGTCTATTTCTCTCTATATATACTACAGTGACCAAAAAAGTAAGACCAATTATTTTTTTTCAAAACTCTTATTTATTCTTCCAAATTTATTTCATCGCCTTCAAAGTAATCCCCCCTCCGGACACAATGCACTTATGCCAACTTTTTTTCCAATCTTTCAATGCATGCTAAAAAAAAATCAATGGCAGGGATGGCCTTCAAAAGCGCGGAGATTCACGTTGAATCTTTTCAATCGACTCAAAACGGTGTCCCGAAATGGTCTTTTTGTGTTTAAGAAATAGCCAGAAATCGCATGGTATGAATACGGTGGTTGGGAACGATATGGGTTTCATTTTTGAATAAGAATCAATAGAGTGAGCTGGCGCACTCAGTGTTCTCGGTACTAACCGAGATTTGAGGCCCAAATGGAACTGACCGATCCTTTCGAAATTCCAACATCATCAGCGAGGTCTCTAATTGCTAATCGACGGTTTGCAAAGCACCAAATCTTTAATTTTTTGGACGTGAACTGTCGGTTTAAGTGGATAGTCGACCAAAGGGCTGTTCGTCTTCAACGCGTTCTTTGCCTTCTTTGAACAGTTTATACTACTTCTAAACTTTTCTTCCGTTATAGGAATACCCGTCGAATGCCTTCTGCAACATTCTATACGTTTCCGCAAACAAAATTTAATTCAGACATTTCAAAATCGCTGGAATCAGTTTTAGCGTCTCACAAAGCCAAGCGTAACTCAAACACTAATGAATATTTTTTGACGTCACCACACAGATGTCAAGGACAGTGCCAGAAATCTAAAAAAAAAAGGAAAAAAATTGAAATTCCATAAGCCCTGGGAATTTTAAATTGAAAAATTGGTCTTACTTTTGACACAGTAGTATACATACATCTAACTGTCTCTGTATTGCCAGCTCCATTAGAACAACAATATATGTATGCGTGCATTATTTACAGCGTTTTAGCCCATTAGCGGGCTTAATGAGGTTAATGAGTGTGGACAGTGGATCTTTAAACCAGCATCGCTCATTTAGTGATCTTCGCCGTCATATATTATGTTCCCACAACAGACATAGCTGTCTGAAAAATAATATGTATCTTCCGTATTAATATATAATTTCTCAGAAAATTATGTTCCTAATATTATGTTCCTAATAATGACATAGTTGTCTGAAAAATAATATGTATTCGTATAATATATATAATTTCAGAAAATTAATGATGACCAGAGTATGACCTTCTTGTTATTCTATCTATAGCTTTCACATCTAGCTTCACAGACTCTTGTTGATGGGGGAGAAGGTTATTTAAAAGATCCAGAATTTGTCTGAGAAAAATATTTTCACTGACATTATTCTTTATATGAATATATATAATAATACAGTAGAATTAGCTGTATTTGTGATTACCAATAGAAATATATTGCTTTCTCATCCCGTAATACTTTCATTCAAATATATAACACATCAGTATATATATTCAAACTTTATGTATACTCCAAATATATATATATATATATATATATATATATATATATACCACAAACAACTCATCGTTGGAATGACTTAACCTTCCGGTCTTTGAACCTTTGAAAAAGTAAAAATGCTCCTACAATTTACATGTAGTATGAAGCAAAACTCGGCACCTGCGGTAACATGATAGGAGGAAAAAATGCACATCACGATAGTTAGCACATCACACTGTCATCTAATCTCTACTTTCTGAAAAGGTGGCTTGTAACAAACGACACCTACCACGGACATCTGAATCAAAGATTCTTCGCACATTATCGGCGACGCCGTGGTTCCAGTCAACGACTGGTCTATGGTCGCAGGTTTTGGACCTGCCAGTCCTAGAAATGTTCTCTTTTGGTTAGCATTAAAAAAAAAAACTGTTCGGATGCCCATCGATTGCTTAAACTGTAATTAATGTTATGAAATTCCAAGAAGACTCTTTAAAGACATGAAAATGATAAATATAATTTATAGATGCTTTTTTAATGTTTTTTTTCAATTGTTAAACCTTGGACTTTTCTTAATCATTGAGAAATTCAGGGCTTGTTTAATCTGCTTTTCTTTGGTGGTAATTTTTAAATTCCGTTTCTCGTATTTTTGGTTTGATTTCTTTTTCAGCTTGTATTTAATTTCTGATTTTTTATTTAAAAAAAATAATTAATCTCATGCAACTTTTTAACACTTGAATTAATAAATGAAATAGAATTTTCCATTCCATGTAAAAAGAAAAAAATAGAAGAGTGCATCATAATTGAAACAATTAAATTATGCCATTACTTTCTGCAACGCCATTTTTTTATTTTTTAAACAGCAAGTTCCTAGAAAATCGTACTTCTGAGCCAGAAAAAACCAAAATTATCGAATACTTGTAGTTTTTTAAATAAAATATAAATTTTATTTTTTGACATAAATATACATATAATATAAATATTAACATCCTTCAACATCCTTCAGCAATGGTTAAATTTTAAAGGGGTCAATGAGTGAATAGTTGAAGCCCCAGATCATCCCAACTTATCAATATGAATGGTGTGTAAAGGAGGAATTCCAATTTTAAAAACATAGCTTCCATTAGAAATATTTACTATGCCAATGCTTCAAACACGTTCGTGCACGAGTATGAAAAAATGTTAGAACAGAACTTAAAAAATGGGCTAAAAAGAAAGCGGAGTGGTCAAATCGAATAACAGCTTGATATTTGAATCGGAGTGAGCCCTTGAAATTTGAAACCCTTAGCCATGGACCAGTCATCTGCGACAGGATCTTCTGGATCTTTTGAAACTTGGACTGTTGGACAGCCTGACAGTTGGACTTATCCTGTATCCCTGAAAGCCTCCTGCCTCAGGAAATCTTCTAATGAGTAGACGGTCCTGGCCCAACATGGGGCTGTGGAGCCAATGAAGAAGAAGAATTTTTAATTTAAATACTAATTCAGTAATTAATTAATTATTTTTTTAATTAACATTAATATATTACTTTAAAAAATCAATTTTCTTAATTTTTTTTTAAAATATCAAATTCATGGGTATAATGTAAAAACATAATCCCAATTTTTGTAATTTGTGAATCAAATCACTTTAAAGACTGATTTTGTATTTGTTTGGGATCTAATTTAAAGCAGCAGCTGTTGTTACCTTGACAACAATTCAATCCTAGTTAGTTAATTAGTTATCCTTTTAACTACTTAACTCTTTCTCAAATAGTTAGCTGTTCTATTGAAACACCGGCTAAGCATAAATTGATTTTGGAACGGGATAGGGATGTTTACGAATTTCGCTGAGGAAGGATGAATGAGCATTCTTTATTTGCTAGTAGTGTTTTGGATGGTTAAGATTGGACTTAATAAATATTGGACTTAGTTAGGAGTTTTAAGCAGCAATGAGAACTCTATGTAATGTAATTATTTTATAGGAATGTAGAAATCTCTTTCAAGTATCCATTTAATTGGACTTGACAGGAGTTGCAGTTTATTTTGAAACAGGCGTTTTTAAGAGTTTTAAGGATTTAATCAGATCAAAAGTTTAGTTTTTTTAAATATTATTAACAGATATTAGTCAAGACGATCATGCGACCTTACCTGACTATATAAAGTATAAAAACAGCTACATAAAAAGTAATAACAGGGGTCCATTCAATTGGATTTCGTAGAGTTTATTTTCAGACAAGGTTTTAGGAGTTTTAAGGATTTAATCGGCTCAAAAGTTTAGCTTTTTAAATGGACTTAGCAGATAGGAGTCAAGGCGATCATGCGATCATAAATAATCGTGCGACCTTTCCTGGCTATGTAAAATAAGAACAGCTTATGTTTTAAAGTAAGTTTTTAATAAATATTATTAGAAAAGAATATGTGATTAAGTTATCTCTTGACAAATTGTGAAGGAAAAATTGTTCTTAACACTAATTTATATAAAAAGAAAATTGAAACTAGCAAAAAATAAATTAATTAATTAAAAAATTAAAAAAAACAGTCGCATGTACCATTATCTTTCTTTACATTATTCTGCATTTATTTGATTATGTCTATTTTACAATATTCAATAAAGTGATACTTATATTTCTAGTTTAAATAGTTGAACTTCAAAAGCTTTTAATTTCAAATATTGGATTAGCTATTTATTTATTATTATAAATTTTTATCATTTGTTATTCATTTACATTATTATCTATTTTTACTTAAAATGAATAATATTTATGAATTATTATTTATTTTATATCTAAAAGCAATTTAGCAAATTAAAGAATGTATTCGTATATTCATGTCCTCCCTGTTTGATTTTCTATAAATTTAAATTTATATCCTCTCAAGATAAGGCTGACCAATTGGCTGGCGCTATGGCCAGTGGTACCGTAGGCTTCAGATTCGAATCTTAGCGGTGGCATGGATGTTTGTGAGTGATTCGGAATCCACATTAAACAGTAGGTTCCGGTCTGAGTAGCCCAAAGTGTGCACAAAAAGGCCGTAGAGCGACAAACCAAACCAATTTTCCCGTGTGGTCCACACGGTTAGAATACTGTAGACGATGTATGTCGTAAAAGAAGGGCGACTAAAATGGGTACCCATTGCCCGGATGGTGTAAAGTCAGACTTCTCATTTTGGGGGGGCCCCATATCTTTGAGCCACAAGATCAAGGACAAAAAGTAGCTGCATTTTTACCATTTATCATCATTCGTCAGTTAACTGATTTATGGACTTGGTCTAAAAATTGCACTTTAATTTCCCAAGAAGACAAATAAAAAGTATACGTAGATAAAGTGATCACGCCACCAGATGGTGCAACATTAAAATTAACAACTTTTCCGAGATTTTTGACTACACACCAGTTAAAAGAAATAAATGTAAAATAAGACTCTAAGTTAAGTTAGATATTTATATATATATATGTATATAATTTAATCATAATCATAATAAAATTCATCCGTCCATGAAAAATCCTATTTTTGAATACCGGAATGTTTGGTCGTTCCCCATTGTAGTATTATAGCAGATTCAGCATTAGATAAGATGCAATTAAAGCATACTACATTGTTCTTATTTTTAAATTCCTTCTATTAACTCACACTCTCCTATATATATCTTGTTCAAATTTTCAGTCATTCATAAAATACATTTTATTCATCCACTCAAGTACAAATACATTTTTTTTAACTTGTAGTGGATGGCACTGAATATTAACACAGTTTTTTCAAATATTAATTCATTAATTAAATTTAATTAATTAATTTTAGTTTTATATGGGAGGAATATTCATATATTAACGCTGCTCTTTCTTCTCATTTGCTCATCATTAATTAATTAATAATCTCTTTTTTTCTCATAACTAATTATTAATTACTTAATGAATATTAGTGTGTATTCATTCAATTAGTAATTATTTTTATTCATTTTAATTATTAATTATTATTATTTTATTAGCAAATATTTTTATTATTCATTTAATATATATTATTCAATTTTAAAATAATCTAACTACAAATTAGAAATAATATAAAAAATCGTCTGATTTTAATTTATTCATTTAATTATTAATTATTTTTATTTTATTATCAAATATTTTTATTATTCATTTAATATATATTATTCAATTTTTTAAAATAATGTAACTACAAATTCAAATAATATAAAAAATCGTCTGATTTTAATTTAGCTTATTTTTCTGGATATTATTATTCTTAATTTTTTTTACGTTTGAAATTTGAAACGATCGTGTTTGAGTATTCTTGTTAACGTATTCTATATTTTTTTAATTTTTTAAAATGATCAAAAAGTTTTTAATTTAATTTGAAATATAGCCTAATATATTTGCTTTTATTATTTTTATAGTATGTATTTGCTTTTATTATTTTGCTGTAATTCAAGATTGCTGTTCTTTTTTTCAATTCCTTCTATTAACTCACACTCTCCTATATATATCTTGTTCAAATTTCCAATCGTTCATAAAATACTTTTTATTCATCCACTCAAGTTCAGATACATTTTTTGAACTTATAAAGTGGATGACACTGATGTTAATACAGTTTTTTCAAATATTAATTCAGTAATTAAATTTAATTAATCAATTTTAGTTTTTTAAAAATTTAAGTTAGCAATATATCTACCAATAGATTTCTGCTAGATAAACTAAAAATAAATGACAATTATTTATAAAGGACTTTCTGCAATAGAGTGAAAAAAAAAGAAGGTTCTGACTTTAAAATTTTTTTATATTACTTGTTTTTGTCTGGGAAAGTTGATTACTTTGGCCATGGACATTGCAAACACAAAAAGAAAGTACGGAGCCAAAAACCGATGCTAGGTGACCCAAAAGACATAATTAAAAGAATCAAAGACACGAAGCCTTATTTTTATGTTTAGAAAACTCTTCAACCAACATTAAACAAAAGATGAATAAAAAATGGCAGTAATGAAATTTACTAAATGGTAACGAAAGACTATTAAATGACATGTCAATTAATAAAAAAACTTTCACTAAATTTTTTAATTTTTATTGTATTCTTGTAATTCTTTTCATGAAAAATTCATATTAATGCATTTCAGTTAGTACTTTTAGGTCAAATATATTGCCAATCTTAATTATTATCTGGGCTTTTAAATAATCTATTAATAATAGACTTCGTACTTCTAATCAATCAACTTGATGCTTACAGTACTTACTTATCTCTTTTGGGAAATGGGGATTTTCTTGTTATACTTAGTATCTTTTTCTTCAGTTTTTTTAGTTTAGTTTAATTTTTCAGTTTGAATTAAAAATTATGTCCGTAATCCTTATAGGTAGTTTCTTCAACTATTAGTTGTTCTTTTGCAAATCATATGAATGTTATAAAAATAATTTAACTCATTTATAATGATATTACTAAAAATTTGTTCAAATTAACATCCAAAACTTATTAAGTTTAGCATGAAAATTAAGACTAGTAAAATTGCAATGTAGAAATTATAAGTTGGTAAAAGTAATAATCCATACCAATTGTCCTGTTGTTCACTGAAATGCGTAAACAATATTCAATATTTCAAACTTTTCATAATCATATCAGCAGTGGCGTAACAACCCCATGGTTGGTCAAGGCCGCTCCAACTATGTGTAGATTTCGGGAGACGGAGATGCTTTTGGGTACGATTCACAGCCGAACGCCCAGCGCTCTACAACTCTGATCGCCTTCGATATGTTACACCAGGAACTCTTTGCTTAGTGTGGAGCCCTCAACCACTTCGCAAACATTATGGTTTTTGCCGGGACTTGAACGCGAAA